>NAPT01000099.1:0-62265 GCA_002927785.1 Cladonia uncialis
CACTCCCACCACCCAATCCTCTACCGCTCCGCCGCCCTCTCCACCCTCACCCCCACCGGCATTTCCACCCTCCAATCCCTGCACATAAAGAAAATCTACGACCTACGCTCCCACACCGAGGCTCAGAAACATGCAACCCCCGCAATCGAAGGCGTACAGCTCATCCACGCGCCTGTTTTCTCGGAGCAAGATTATTCCCCCGAGGCAGTCGCTATCCGGTACAAGAATTACACCAGCGAGGATGGTATAGCGGGATTCGTGGCTGCGTATACTAGTATTCTGGAATCTGGCGTGCGGACGTTTACGGAGATCTTTACATTTCTGAGGGATGCGGGGCCGGGGGAGAAATGTCTTGTGCATTGTTCTGCGGGGAAGGATCGAACAGGTGTTTTATGTGCATTGGTTTTGATGTTGGCGGGGTGTGGAGATGAGGAAGTGGCAGATGAGTATGCGCTTTCGGAAGTGGGATTGAGGGAGCTGAAGCCTGTGATGGTGGAGAGGCTGATGGCTGTGGAAGGGTTGGATGCAGATAGGGAGGGGGTGGAAAGGATGGTTGGGAGCAGGAGGGAGAATATGCTTGCTTCGATCAGGATGATTGGGGAGAAGTTTGGGGGCGTGGAGGGGTATTTGAGGGGGAGGTGTGGGTTTGGAGAGGAGGATTTGGAGAGGATACGGAGTAATATTTTGGGTAGGAATGAGTAGAAGCCTGGTATAAGGCGCTGAATCGAGAATCGATGAGGGAATGCATGCAACAAATACAGGAAATGGCTGACATGGTATAGATCGAATTGGACAACACATATGATCTTCAACGGAGAATCGGAAACTCTAGGAACATAGAAGAAAATTGCATATAGACGATAGCCTACGAATGAATGTCCTGTGGCATACTAGAGCCCTCGACGGCACAGCAGGAGACAATTTGAAAATTCCCAGAAGCAAGATTCTCTGCAAAATGGGACCTCTCAACTGCTATGACCGCTGATTAGAACTAAAGTCCAACAACATTAGCAGAAGACCCTGCGCCCAACACTTTGCCCAAACCAACGCCTACAGCCACACTCATTCAACTGTTCATACGCCAATTTCTCAAGCTAATGATGACTTCTCAGCTCCTTTTCTTCGCTTTTAAGGTTGATTTCAGCGGCCCGGCCTTCTTTCTATTAACATCACCCTTCCTATTCCCTTCCCACCAGGCCCCCTGAACTTCTCCATTCACTTCTCTTCTATCACCATCCCGGTTTCCTCCGACCTCTGTATCTCCCGCACCCCAAAAGATACCAGCAGCAGCCCAATCCCCCGCCCTCTCCTCTCTCCTATGCACCTTCCGCATAACCCCCCCTGTCCTCCAGTGCAGACGAACAGGAAGATGTCGAGGTAGTAGTAGGGTTTACAAGTTTGCTTGTATTGGTATCTGGTGTGTCAATAAACTCGCATTTGAGCTTCGGTATCGATAATTGGGTAGACGGTTTAGAAGTGGTGTGGCCGATGGAATTTGCACTCCTGGCTTGGTTGCCAGTAATGGAGTAAATTATTGCTGGGTCATGAAGTGGCATGTAAGTGGCCAGGACAAGTGAGGCGCTTCTGATCCGTAACGTGCAAAGCTCTGATGAGCCATGTTCTGTGTCAGCTGTATACTCGAAGGGGATGGTACTTTGTTTTCAAGCCGTGGTCTCGCCGGCAAAAGTCATGCACCGCAGCACTGGCTAGAGGGTCCGACGGCAGGTGGATCACTTGAGCTTGCCTGCGAATCGACGTTTTCAGTTGAATTAGCCCTAAGCTGTTAGAGCCTTGCAGACGTTCTGCTCAAATGATCTTCTTCATCCGACGGGTTTCGATGACTATCTTGGCAGACATTGCTCGCTGGCTGCCGTCGAGGGAGTTGTTCGAAGGACTGTACTGCAAATGTCGCACACAGCTGGATATGCTGTCAATTTTAGCATTGTAAGCAGAAACATCAGACTAGTTGGAAAATGTTTTACTGTGAGAAAGAAAATAGAGAACGTAGAGGCATGTAGAGTAATAGATGGCCAGGCGGTATATAGGCGATACCAGATATTAATATACTGAGAAGCCGTACTGATTAATACGGACTGCATGTTCGCCGCATATGTAAAGCACAAAGTTGCATGTCGCTGTAGTCAAATACCTAAATGTATGGTTCTCCAGCGAGGCTCTATAGGAACTTACAGTCTTGACTCTATCTCTTGGTTCCCTTTATTCTAGGCTGCCATTCCCATCGTTTCACATAGCGGGCCTAGCATGCATGAAGCCAGCGAAAGAAAGGAGAGTTCGACACGGGAGAAGAGCGAATGCACGTAAATAGAGAATAGAATAGAGCCCAAGTCTTGTTCTCAGGCGTGTATCCCGGGAGGTGGTCTCCCTTTCTTGTTGCTTCCAGCCGCGCATACTGTACACTTTGACGGCACTTCCAACAGGAGAAGCCATCAGCCCGCAATGATATGACCGAGCTTCTCTGCTTGGGTAACATGGAAGCCCGACCTCTTGGCTTACTCAACCCTCGTAGGGATTTTGATTTGCCCCTTCTTGCGGTCTGAATGCGGCACTCCGTACCGCGCCCCCACTCCTGCCCTCCCTCTCCCATTCTCGCCGACCCTCTCATCAACTTTTACTTCCTGGAACTTGAATATGCTTCTTCCGTTGTCCACTTTGATAGTTTCTCTTGCCTCCCTTTCCCTTCTCCGTGCCTCCATATCCCTCTTCGCCTGCGCTTCCTTTTCGTTCTTTTCCCTCATCATAGCAACCCTCTGATCTTGTTGGATGCCCTCGAATCGCCACTTTTCTAGCTGAACAAGCTCCGTATGTGGGACACGGTCTTCAGCTGGGAGGAGGTCTGGTTGAAAAACCTTGGCAGCGTCAGACCGAGTGAAATGCCGAGATTCCGAGACTGGGTGAAATATCTGATTCAGAGTGGCACGGTGCACAGGAAGGTCATTAATCGATTCGTGGGGCATCGGATCGTTTTCGATGTAAGGAGTTTGAGGTAGCATGGAGAGGACAGCCTTAGAGTATGGTGTTGCAAGACGTTTGCCCTAGTAGATATAGGTCAGATCCGATACAGTAGGATATGACGAACCACAATGAGGGCAGTAGTCAATTAGTATCAGAGAGTTGTAATTTATCTTAGTAACCATAGTGGAAGTCTTCAAGACTAATCGAATAGGTTTTCTCATCATTTGCGCGGGCAACGACAGAATCTGCAGCAGAAAAGAATGGCGAGCATACCTGTTCCTCCCACTCCTTCTCCACTGCTTTTAACCTCACGACCGCAGCCACCCTTCTCATCTCCACACCTAACGTTGCACTAACGTCCCTCACACTTTTGCCTTGCTCTATTACCTTCCGGTAGATGGCGTCTTTAAGCTGCTCGCTCAGGACCGATTGACTTCGAAATTCCCGGTTCATAGGAAACGGCATCAAATCTTCTCTTGTCTCTTTGGGCAGTGGTGCCCCCTTCATTCTGGCTTCCGGGCTAGGTCTTTGCGCACTCTTGTTTTTAATCGAGCTTGTTTCGAGATCGATTTCGGTCTCCTCGCCTTCATCTTTTTTCTTCTCCTCATTCCCACTTTTCCTGCCTTGTGCTACCTGGGAACTGTCAACTCGAAGTAGATTGCCGCTGCGATCGTAGGCATTAAGATAGTTGGTGGAGCCGGGAAGAGGCTGTCTGAAGACTTTCCCTGGGCCATTCAGCCACCGGAACATATCAGCACGTTGTCGCGTGGCATTGCATGGTGTAGACGAGAATTGCCTTGAACGCGTTTCGCAGAGACATTGGCAGCGTGGGGAGGGGATAATTGATCGTGAAGGAGATTGCAGTCTTGGTTGCCGTAATCGAGGTGGCATGCTCAAGACGTATAGTCGCGTAGTACTCTGTTAGAGTTCTTGGACGGAGAGTTCGCTAAAGAACGTGTAAGCAGACTGAGGAGGTTGCAGTGAAATTCATAGTATGCTCATGAGTCAGCTACAATAGGTGGATTCAAATCTCCTTCAATATTTGGACGGCGAAACGTGAAGGCCAAGGCCGATATGCGCTAGCGATTGGTAGGAGATGTTTCAATACTAAGTAAATTCATTACTACTTCACACGAATACAAGCCTTTTATCATATTTCATTCAACCTGGATTTGGCTTGTAGGGTTGATTTTACTAATACAGGTTTTCCTGAAACATACAGGTGCCCAAGCGTACGAACCCCAGGCGCCTAACCCATTCTGCATCCACACAGCAAAACCCAGCCTTGCGCCTCATCTTCAAAGCCTGTGTGCTTTCCCCCTTCCACCATATACTTTTGCAACAAGCGTGATTCATTCTAGCATGGACGTGTTCAGTTATTTGACTGGCTGTTGAGGATTCTGAGGATGGCCAGGAAGAGGTTGATGATGTCGAGATAGAGAGAAATTGCCGCAGCAATCTCCTCTTCAACGTGATAATGGCGCATCACAAGCTGTGTATCCACCAAAATGTACCCACTGAATATGAGGGCAGCAGCACCGCCATATACCAGTTCCATGGTGCTGTTGTACGGGAAGAAAGCCGCCACGAACCCAAACAGGATCAGGATCCACAGACCCCCAAACAAATATGGCATCCAGGAGGTGAAATCGTACTTGGTCTGGCAAGCGAACAGAGTCAAAGCAACAAAGATGCCAGCCGTCAATACAAGAGCCAGAAGTACGATTTTGGTGTCGTAGAAAGTAACGATGACGGAGATGGAGTAAGCTTCCAAAGCGGTGAAGCCACTAAGAAAGAGCAAGTTCGTTGGATAGGACTTGCGCTTCCAGAAAGTAAGGAGCATGAATCCGATGGCTCCAAATAGTGAAATGTACATCATCCATACGTTGCTCTGGATCCAGTTCTTGTAGCTGTCGCTAAAGTAGGAAATGGAGCTGACAGCCATAGTAGCGAGAATCTGTGCGGTCCTATATGTAAATATCAGTATGTGCTTGGACATACTACAGGATCATTTAGTGGGGACTTACAGGATCGAGTACACCTTGCGAATGAACTGCATCCGGATGGGCAGAGTGGCCTCAGCGACCGAACCGCCAAACTATAAGATATCAGCATCTTCATCATACCAAGCACACTGATGTGAGTTGTCACCTTAAAGTCATCAGGTATGTTGTCGTCTTCGCCTCTTGGTCCGCCAAGCATAGGATCGCTTGCTTCCGCCTGATATGATGGTGGCGCCTGAGAGTAAGATGGTTCGTCGAAAGAATCACGCTGAGGAGCAGCTTGGTATTTGGTATTTCCAGCCATGGTTGCGGAAGTACTGTAGGAAGTGCAATGTCGACGAGAGGTAAGAGGAAGATGGTGGACGTGGTCGGAAAGAGGCGAAGTTGTCTCATGATTAGGTCAAGAGCCGAGCTCAGCAAAACTAACCCGACCCGGTATAGAAGGGTTCACCCCCTTACTGTATAAACCCCCTTACTGTATAGCCCTACAGGGCTGGACCTAAAGCTGGCGAAGCGGGCCCCGAACGCAGCCCAAAGCCGGGACTCTCTGGGGGGGAGCATTCGTCACCCGGGGCGACCAGATTTAGAGGATAGGCGGCTCCTTTCAGGGCGCTTTAGGTCCAGCCCTGTAGGGCTATACAGTAAGGGGGTTTATAGTAAGGGGGTGAACCCTTCTACCGAAATTCAGCCGCGGCGCGTTGATCATCTTTCAGCATATGAAGACCGGAGTAACCCTTCTAGTTTCAGAAGTAATTGTGGGACACAGAAAGGGAGGCGTGTCATGAAAACACCTGTTCGTGCACAAATATATTACTCGCTCCCAGGTATGCACGCTTTCAATAAGAAGCTACAAAGTCTCTCTGAGAATCTTCTGAATACACGCTGAAGAAGAGCAGAAAAGAGATATTATGAACCTTAAATCTCGCGGTCCAAGCACATTAGGGAACGCTCAAATAACACTTGGCTGTGTTTGAGCCCAAGGCTGAACCATGTCCACTCCTCATATCACCCGGGCACACAGTCCAGTAACGCCTAAGCCATTCCACCATTGGTATCGTCAATGGCCTGGCTCTGTTCCCTCGTCATGCGACCCTCGGCTTCCCTTAATTGACTCTCACGTGCCAACAACTCCTGTCTCTTTTCATTGATCTCGCGCTGTACCTTGATCTCGATTTCACGAAGCTTTTCCTCCTCGCGGCGCAGTTGTTCCTCCTTTAGACGGACAGACTGCGACGCCAAGTCTTCGGGATTCATCGACGAGTCGCTGTCTCTCACATTAGCTATGGCATAATCATGAAACAGAGCAAAGCATTAACTTACACAGAAGCACCTCCCTCCACGCTCTTGCTAAGCTTCTCCGTTCGGTAGTTCTCGTAGAGGAAGTCGTGCGTAATTTCCTTAAGATCTGCGAGATGGCTATGGAGCAGAGCGCTTCGAATAGCGAGAAAGTCGGAGTGACGTGGGTTGTCAATTTCAACAACACCCCATGGATACTGTCGTGCTCGTACTCGTCTACCACCAATCTCAACCACCTCTTCCGAACCAACGATGGCGAATGGCATTAAGCCCCGCAGCTCTGCATTTTCCTCCACAGTGTCCTCGTCATCCTCTTCGATGTCATAGGGAAAATTGTAGACAGGTATGCGGTAATGCTCGATATCCTCCATGACCAACTTTTTCGACTCTGCAAGTTCGGCAGGGGTCAGTGAGTCTGCTTTGCCGATGACGGGGATGACATTGACACGAGGCGATAGGCGCTTCATCAGTTCAATATCCAATTCGCGTAGACTTTCGACCTGTCAGCATGAATATGACATGTACTGCCCCTGAGTGACCTACCCATGGCCAGTAGGTGTGATAAAGTAGAGCAGGGCATGGACACGATTATCCCTGAATCTGGGGTTACGCTTGATACGCGATTCTTCCGCAAGGATGTCATCATATTGACGCTCAAGATGTCCAACAATCTCAGAGAAGCTATGGTATGTTAGCGAAAGCGTTCAGGGTTTAGTCAACAGTCACATTGTCTACCTCGCTTCGTTGTCGATTTGATCTCCAAATCCTGGAGTATCGACAATGGTTAAGGAAATGCGAGTTCCCTCCTCATCGAGTTCAAGCTCTAGTGAAAGATCATATTTTAGTTTTGATAGATCTAGCGAACAGTCTTACTAACCAACGGTAATTGGTTTAATCCTTACGCCCTCTTCGAGGTGCGCACTCTCTGGATCATCAGAGTCTTTTGGTTGTAGCACCCGCTTTCCACAAAGAGTGTTCACGAAGGTAGTACGGCCTGTTCCTGAAGCACCGCACACCATCAAGCAGAATTGAATACCCTTCTTCACATTTTTCTTTCGACGCATCTTGATCTGTAAAGGCCACGCGAGTCAGGAACCGACTTGTTGTAACTGAGACTGCTTGAGCCTGGTAGCTCACGGATCAAGACTTACAGCGCTGAGATTGGAAGACATGATGGCAATGGGCTATCGTCTAAAGCAAGGAGTGTGCCGCAATGATGCTTGAAAATCCACTGGAATGTGTAAGGGTTGCCGTTTCAGAGTCGGGTAACACTCAAAAAATGCTATAGGGGTTGCCTTGGCGAATTTCGGCGCTAGTGCTCAGCCCTACAGCACACGGATATCATCTGTTTGTTTGTGCGCTGGGATGCTTTCTCACATGCGACGGCACAATATGCGTTCTTCTTTCACGTTAGTTAATGAACTACTGTTTCTACCACCCTTTGACTATTTACAACCACCGTAGCCGCATACCGTCACAGACGTTCTCCAATTAGAGCTATGAACACCCGGCCAGCCATCGATGAGTCGGCTGGGCCCGTATCACTTTCTGTTGCCTTTAATCAAGATAGCAGCTGCTTCTCTGTGGGGCTGGACACTGGATTTTGTGGTGAGCCCGGTCTCTACTAAGAATCTTTCGAAGCTCTAGGTACTAAGTAGACGCTTAGTCTTCAACTCGGAACCATGCAAGCTTCAAGTCTCTCGAGGTAAAACAGCCCAGTACCCGGTCGCTCCAGACTTTGTAGTCTCGCACTTCTAGGCTGACTGTCAGACATATAGACTTCAATGCTGGCATTGGAATAGCAGCAATGCTAGGGCGAAGCAATTTCGTAGCCCTAGTGGGAGGCGGGCGGCAACCAAAATTCCCCCAGAACAAGGTCGGTACGACTCAAACTATGGACGAGATGCAACCGAGCCGACAAGCTTACCATGGCAATTCTAGGTGATGATATGGGATAACGCGAAGCAGAACGTGGTTATCACCATTGAATTTCGCTCTCCAGTCCACCGCGTTTGCTTATCTAAGACACGCATAGTTGTGGCCCTCCAGAATAGTGTACACCTTTACGCATTCTCATCGCCACCGGAGAGAATCTCCGTCTTCGAGACTGCGGACAATCCAACCGGTCTGTGCTGTCTTGGATCCAAAGTTGTCGCATTTCCAGGGCGCACACCTGGACAGGTTCAGATGGTGGCACATGATACAGGCAATGTTAGCATCATACCGGCGCATGGAACACCCCTCAGAGCTATGGAGCTGAGCCCGGATGGAGAGATTCTGGCTACGGCAAGCGAGACCGGGACACTGATACGAGTATTCTCTACTGGCAACTGCGCTCGGATTGGAGAGTTGCGCAGGGGCGTAGATCCTGCTATCATTTACGCGATCGCTATTTCACCGAATAGCGCATTACTGGCTGTCACCTCAGACAAGTCGACGCTACACATATTCGACCTACCCAGCATAACAGCTCCCTCCCGAACTGGTTCCATGACATCCCTGAGGCAGCATCGCAATTCCAACAGCTCCTCCGCCAATGGCATCGCCGAGGAAGGGAATAATCAAAAGTGGGGCATACTAGGAAAGATACCACTATTGCCACGGGTCTTCTCAGACATCTATTCGTTTGCGTCTGCGCATTTTGAGACTGACGATGATCCGAAGACTGATCTTGGAAAGCGTGCGACTATGCCAATACCAGGTATACCCGGCGGTAAACCAAGGAAAGGAGTCATTGGGTGGAAAGATGATTACACCATTCTCGTTATAGGTGCTGGAAGAGACGGGCGTTGGGAGAAATTCTTGCTGCTTGACGGGGATGATGGGAAGAGACATTTGGTCAGGAACGGGTGGAAGAGATACTTGGGAAGTTGATCGCATGGCGTGACGGCGCGAGGATACTATGACTTCACGAGATATGGAATGAACTGTGTTTGGAGCCATGATACAGCAAGGCTAGTGGTCAGTACTTGTACAAAATGTTCCATCCAAGCCATCATTGAGGGCTGTGTATATAAACAAAAAGAGTTGTATAATCGTTCCGTTACGGTCCTCTCTTGACTCGCATCTCCCTATCCCAGAAACATCTGGGCGCTCTGTTGCGCGTCTGCTGCCATTGGTAGCCTCACATGTTCTACCGGAATTGCCTGGCCTAGGCGGATGGATTTGATGCAGCTCGGACTGTCCCTATATCACTTCTTCTTCCATCAGCCGCTACTCCGCCTATCCGAGCAGTTGAAAGCAGCTGGAAAGCGGTATAGTGATGAGACTTCTTCACAGAAGCTCTGAGTGATGTATGTCGCGAATTCTCCTCGTTGCTTAGACTCCGCAAGCCATCAAGGGCTCCTTGACCGTCTCCGATGATGATGCCTATGACCATGCCGTCGCTCCTGCTTATCATCCCTCTTATCCCCCACAACCCTCCTCCTACTATCCTCACGCCCATCTTCCCGATTGTGTCGCCTGTGATGATGATGATGCCTCCTCTTTTCCCCCTCCTTCCCTGTCTTCAACTTCGCCAACGCCTTCCTAACCTCCTCCCTCTTCTCCTCCAGCAAAAACTCCTTCATTGGATCGTCCTCATCATGTTTCCTCTCTAACTTCATCAACTCCACCTCCTCCTTAATTAACTCCCTCTTCTCCTCCTCTTCCTCACCAGAACCAATACCCTCAGCCTCCAGTCCAAGATCCCCTTGCAAACTTCTCACCCTCTCCTCCTCCTCATCACCCTCCTTCCTTTTATACCTCGTATGATCGACTTTGAGCACCCTACCCATCACCGTCGCACCACCAAGATTATCGACCGCGAGATCCGTAGAGCGTTGGTCTTCATATTTGAGAAAGCAGAAGCCTTTGGATTTGCCAGATTCGCGGTCACGAACTAAATTTATGTAGGTGGGTTCGCCGTATTGGGAGAAGATTGCTAGAACGTCGCCTTCGGAGAGGTCGAAGGGGAGGCCGCCTATGTAGATGAACGCGGTGTCTTAGGGGGTCGGTTAGTATTGAGTGTCAGAGAGAGGTTTAGGAAACAGCTGACCTCTATAATCAGCGTGCCAGGAGGCTTCTGGAGAGCTGTTGGAGATGTGTAAGTACTATACAAGCGGATGCTGGAGTCTGGTAGACTTACACTCCATTTTCCAGCTCGCGCTTGTTCAGATTCTGAATTGCACGTATGGAGTTCATACTGAGCTGCAAGAGGTAGGAAATCCAGGAGCTCGGTGTGGAGGGTTTCGGGTATCCCAAGCTTTCTTCTATCGTGCACTGATAGACCCTTCAAATGGAGGACCTGCGGAGCAGGCTACTGGGCTGCGGCTCTTAGGCTTTAGCACCCGAGCCCGGGAGCTAGCGGTTGCGCATGCTCCGGGGGGTAGAACTAGCGGGCGCAGCCGTGGCGGGCTCCTAAACCCTGCCAAAGCCGTATTGACGCTAGACGCGTGCTATCACGTCTGCAATTTATACAATTGTGCCTGCCACATTTGCAGTCTCAAGAAAAAATCTGGACGCTCCATAACATAGCCATGAGTCGGCAATCCAACTTCCGAGGCCCAATACTAGCAAATGCAAGCAGCAATGGAAGACCACAGAGCAAAGCCGAGGAGAAAGGCATGTGGTCGTCCATGCTGGACAGCGTTGCGAGCGGAAAGAAACTGCCAGAGAAGAACATAATAGTATTAGGAGGGAGCCCAGAGATTCAAAAGGAGTTTCTGGAAACGCTTGCCTCTGATGCCCCTAAGAGACCTCAAGATCGGCACAGGAGAAAGCCTGTTGTGGCGAATGAATTTGCGCTGGGATACACCTATCAGGATGTTCTTGATGCTGATCATGAAGGTGAGTTTGCTGGCGAAGCCTGTGCACAATAAGAAGTTGAGCATCTATAGATATTCTAGCCCGCCTATCAATCTACCTCCTCTCCGAGCCCGAACCCTCCTTCGCACCTTTGCTCAAACCTCTATTCACGCCTCAATCTATACCAGAAACCTCTTTGGTCATGCTACTAGACTGGAATGAACCTTGGATATGGGTTCGGCAACTACGGGATTGGATCACACTACTTAGAGACATCAGATCGTCGTTGGACGATGCTTCAAATGAGATTATGGACGAGGTGATGAAGGAATGGCAGCAAAGAAAAAGAGGAGTTTCGACCTATGATACTGGAGGCTCAGGCGCTGGGAGCGAAGCCAATGTTACGCTGCCACTAAGTCAAGGAGAGTGGGACGAGCCATTGGGGTTGCCCCTTTGTGTGGTCTGTCATAATGTACGTGTTAGCCAACAGTAGCATCGCCAATAGTAGTATACTGATGATGGCCCTCAATAGGCCGATAAGATGGACTCACTCGAGGTAGAGCAAAGCTGGAAAGAGGAAGAGTTTGACTTCGTGTTGCAATTCCTCCGGACCATCTTGATGAAGCGTGAGCATGGCCTGGTAACCCTGTCTCATGACACTACTGACAGGTCTAGACGGCGCATCGCTAATATATACGTCTAATTCTGTGCCCAACTCGCTTCCTACACTCCTACATTCAACCCTTGGTATACACTCACTACTGAGGAAGCAAGCGCTCAAACACAACGTCATTGATAGAGACAAAGTCCTGGTCCCTCCAAATTGGGACTCATGGGGTAAGATAAGAGTCCTGAGAGAAGGATTTGATGTGGAGGGCATAAGCAGTGGATGGAGTAAAGACCTCCATGAACGTTCACCAATGAATAGCACAGACCAAACCCTATCACCAGAAGGTGCTGTGCTCCCAATCTACGAGTCCACCATTTCCGACCCTCGAAAATCCAAATCCACCAATCCGTTAGAGACCGAGCCTAAAATTGAGATCCCAACCCGCCCAACACAAGACTTTCTCGCCTCACAACTCGAGACCATAACCCGTCTCCAAGCCGAAGATGACCGTGCGGCTGCCACCTCCAAAAACCCTGGTACCAACAAACAGCACGATGAGCGCGTGAACGAGCACATCGGGCCCGTGCAGGTGAATATGGGCGGCATACAGGTCGATGCAGATGACATTGTCAGGAAGCTGAAGAACAGGGAGAAGGAAGCTGTTATCGGAACGCCGGAGGCCGAGTCCCCTAACGTGGCTGTGGCGAAGAGTCCCGAGGATGCAAAAGCGCAGAATGAAGCTTTGAATTCTTTCTTCGCCGGATTGATGAAGAGGGGGACGAGTGGGAGTCCGAGGGGAACACCAGGGAGGGAAGGCAAGAGTGCTAGCGGAAAGGATACGCCTAGTAAGAAGGGATGAGATCGGTGCTTGTCCCGTGACTGTACTTGTACAGAAGTCCCGTTTCGGGTCGGGAGACTTCTACCGGTCTTGGTTCCCCTGACCTTAAACTTCGTATTTGAAGAATACAAGCCAGATAGAAGACTGGTGGGTCATATACTGCCAACGGTGTACAGCATAGCGTTCACTAATGCACTCAAGAGCTATAAGACAAATCTCAGGCAGCTGAGAAAGTCTGATACCCAGCCCGTAGAGGTCGGGGTTACCTTCGGTTAGGCATATGTCTGGACGAGTAAAACTCATCTTTCAGCTTTCATATGTGAAGTAGACATTAACAAGGTTCATCGGGTCGATTCCAGAGTTGGCGCAAACTCTGGCAATAGATGAGCTCGTTCGCTTTCCTCCAAAAAGCCCGGTAAGCATACGGGCAAGCCAGATAGTTGATATAGAAGAATGATGGTATGTTCGCCGTGAGTCCGCGCCAATCGTAGCGTCTCTCATATCTCCGAGAAGCTTTCTTTAGTATCTCCGGCACCAGGAACTTCTCCACATTCTTGGCGCCGTCGGCGACAACACGAGCATCATCCATGGCTCCATACCTCTGTCGACCGTCCCATGGTATCAATACAGAGCAATAATGCGGCGAGCCCTAAGGCCACTAGTCAACATCGCTCGGACAAAGCCCAAGATATGTCGTCGATGTCTTTTGACAGAATCCTACGCTCGAGGTCCTATCGAGGCAAGCAGGGCTTCTCCAATCATTGCGATCTAGCTGATTTTGCGTAGCCTCCTCTACTAGAGCAGACAGTCGGCGACCATTTTGCTTCTATAGTGTCCAAATTTGGAGATCGGCCAGCGTAAGCAGCAATGCTTAAAAGCGCATAGAGTATTTCTTGACGAGTCGAACAGCGTCATCTCGCGACATCAAGGCACGCGCTTGACCTATGGCGCATTGGACAAAAAGAGCAGGGCATTCGCCCAAGGATTGTTGGCACTGGGAGTCAAGAAGGGTGATAGGGTGGCTGTTATGCTAGGTAACAACATCGAGTACGCAATTGTATGCGGCCTGGAGATTAGATGGGAAACGCATTGCTCATAGAATTGAAGGCTACCTACGGTCTATTCAAGCTCGGAGCAATACTCGTGCGGTTTGCCTTTTCCCTGGGCCCAGGGTTGATAACATACAAGTTATCCTGATATCGAGGCTGATTTGCAAGTCTAGGTTCCTCTCAATCCTGGCTTCAATGCCCAGCAAGTCATCGCTGCTCTTTCTCACCTAGAAGCCTCTTATCTGATCATTGGGGCTGAGACGAATCTACCGAGAAAAGAGCCTCGATCGAATCTTCCTCTTCTCCAGCAGCTCATACCAAACCTTCAAGCTGCAAAGCTCGAGTCCGAAGTCGTACCGTCCCTACGCGAAGTCATCCTTGTTCAGAACTCGGAAGGACGCATCAATTCATCTACCTTGTTACCGCTCTATAACTTTGAAACCATCATATTTGATGGAAGAGATAGGTATAGCCCGTTTCCTCTTGAGACATCTCTCCATCCTGATGAGATAATCAATATCCAATTTACCTCCGGAACAACATCTCTTCCCAAAGCTGCCTGTTTGTCCCATCGCTCGATACTGAACAATGGCAAGAGTATTGGCGATAGAATGCTTCTTACGGAAAATGATGTGGTATGTTGTCCTCCACCACTCTTTCATTGCTTCGGCTGCATTCTGGGTTACACGGCAACGGCCACTCATGGCTCTGCTATTGTCTTTCCGACCGAAGCCTTTGACCCAAAAGCCACACTTAAAAGTGTTCAAGAAGAAAAGTGCACAGCACTTTACGGTGTACCAACGATGTTTGTCGCGGAATTAGAGCTTCTACAGAACGGCACCATCCCCCACACCGGCTTCGAACATTTGCGAACCGGGATAGCAGCTGGCTCCAGCATTCCAGCCGAGCTGATGCGAAAGTTGCATAAGAATTTAAACTTAACGGAGTTAACAATCTGCTACGGTATGACAGAGACAAGCCCTGTATCAGCAATGACGACAACAGATGACCCCCTTGAGAAGCGCATTGACAGCGTGGGAAGGCTACTGCCGCATGTGAAAGCGAAAGTGGTCGATCCTGCAGACCGCACCAAGATCCTTCCTGTAGGGCAACGAGGCGAGTTGGCTGTAAACGGCTACCTCGTCATGAAAGGATATTGGGGTGACCCTGAACGGACAGCTGAAGTAATGATACCAGACGATAATGGAGAAATCTGGATGCATACAGGTGATGAGGCTGAGATGGATGCAGAGGGTTATGTCAAGATTACAGGTCGAATAAAGGACATCATAATTAGAGGGGGGGAGAATATTCATCCTCTCGAAGTTGAGAATTGCCTCTTCGCTCACCCAGCCGTACAAGAGGTTAGTGTGGTGGGTCTACCAGATGAAAGATATGGAGAGGTGGTTGCTGCTTTCATTATGCCCCATCAGGGGGTCAATATGACGGCCGAGGAGGCCAGAGCCTGGGTGAGGGAAAAGTTGAGCAATCATCTGGGTGGGTCTCTAAGTCATCTTGGCCTGTTCTCAGACAAATCTCAAATTGCTTACAAACATTGTATAGTTCCGAAATATGTTTTCTGGGTTGAAAATTACCCTAAAACGGCCAGTGGAAAGATCCAGAAGTTTAAGCTCAAAGAAGATGGTCTGAAGCTTGTGAGAGAAGGCTATGGCTTGCAATAAAGCGAGTCTCTTCCTGCATACATTCGAAAAAGGTTCAATGACACATCGAAAATAATATCCTTAACATGACAATTGGATGATCGTGTTACTCCTAGGAAATTAACGTCGCTGGAAAGTGCTAGTAGCTGTCACAATCACAATACAGACTCTTCGCTCGCCCGGTTTGTTGGTTGCACGTCATGAGAGTACAAATGCCCCAATCAGAAGCACCCACTGACTAATTGGATGACCTTCTACAAATGCGACCGCCCGACCAGCGTACAAATGGTCTATAGACCCCAGAAAAGCCGTGACCTTGACCAAGTAATAGCTCACTGAACCTTCGGACAGAGTCAAAATTTATGAGGCTACGTTTAATCATCGCCTTCGAGCCACGCTGCGAGCTGCAGTTGATCATCAACGCATCGTTTCACGCCTCTCACCTCAAAAATATGTCGCTCGGTATGTCCGACGATTTCTTGGGTTTCCGGGTCTCCGCCCTCCACATAACAATTTCGGAATAACAGCTGGCTCAATAAACCAATTTGCTCATTGTGTGAGCCTATCGGACTGAATCGCATCGTGCCGTCGGTGACGATGGGACTTAGGCCATGATTAGCGTTCTCAGTAAAGGCAACCACTATCGATACCCCAAGAACGAGTGAAACACTTACCTTTTGTGCGCGGACCGAGGCCCGAGGATGTCCGTCATTGTACTAGAAGTTAGGACTTTATACACCATAGGCGCGGATATTTGACAAGTTCTTTGCCACATGTGGCAATCAGGTATTTTCCTTAAATACGCGCTGTGCGACGTGATATTGCAAGAAGGTAGGAAAGAGGATGAAGTTCTTAATGATTGCCATTGCAGCGGTCGCTGTTGCCCCTGTATCTGCTTCCGTCACATGCGTGAAGGTGGGTTCAACAGCAACAGCGCGATGGACCAACGAAGTCGGAGAGGCATGCTCATGGATTGGCGTCGTCGGTAGCAACTTTGGCATGAACGATGTCAATGATGGAGAGTAAGGGCAACCACTATAGAGTAGGAGTAGTCGAGTTACTAGCACAGTTGCTAATACTTGATCTCTCCTGGATAGTTATAGTTGCAATGGACGGTGAGTGATCGCGCCTTAATTTGCCTTTCTTTGGCTGACTCTCAACAGCTGCGGCGCTGCATGCACTGGCCTACCTCCCGGGAATGCCTAGTAAGATGCTGGACTATCGCTGAGGGAGTCGAATACTGAAGTCCCAGTACCCAGGATTGCTTCTCACACGACATCTGTTCCTATTTCAACAATGCGACTGGTGGAGCGAGGTAGGTGCACGAGCTGTCGATTTGAATAGTCGTTGGGTATACTGAACCGGTGCTGATGCTAGTGATCCGAATTGTGGCGCCGCATATGAGGCTGCGGAAGATGACACATTGCTGGGCCTTATTGATGGGTGTGGACAGCCAAACCCATCGATCGCACCCACGGCTCCTACTGTGCAGCCAGTGTGCAATGCTTGATAGAGGAGACATGGAATAAGAAGATGGCTCGGGAGCTACGGCGTAGAGGATGAATCTCTGAGGTACCACGAGCCAAGGAATTGCGAGGCTCGGGCTTAATGACACACTTCTGCACGTTTTGCACCTGTGCAGATGTATTTGTGTCGATATCTCCATTCGACGACACTATTTGCAACTGCATCGAATGAGTTCCTGTATCTAGTGCTTTTGCACCCGGCGCATTGCTTACACCTGCGCTGTGTACATTGGGTTCAACTGGGGTAACGACTCCAAACGACAAGGCAAAAAACCGAATCTAAAATCATGCCGTCCATAATCTCGAGTCACGGACGTCTAAAGCTGGTGGTATCGTGTACTGCAAGAGATGGAAATTTCAAAATGATTATCATACCCACAACCTTTCTCGTCCGTTTGGCGTGATGCGATAGGAAATCTGTATGTCGCGAATTGCTCGCCAGGAAACTAGATCCTGGCAATGACCGAAACAGGCGTGAAACATGGGGCATCAGTCATGCATAAGAGCTCTGTAACAACACCTAACAAATCATATATCACTACCACTACTCCTCCCAGAATCCATACCTCTAGACAACCTTACCCCCCTTCTCTTTTTCCATTATCTCTTTATATACCTAAACCCCTTTCAACGAAAACCAAATACACATACTTTACTACTCTAGAAGATCTCAATACTTGTTTATCAAAACCCAATTTCAACAACCCTTCAATACGCATGACTCATGCACCATCCCCTAACCCTACCCTACCCTACCCTACCCACCCCAAACCACATCCACAGAATGAAACACCACGTCTCACAAGCTTTTGAAACGCGTCTTCAGAAGGGGAACACTCACGGCCACTCGATGGATGGATGGATCAATCAATCGCCGTCTCTGATATGGACCAGTGATTTTTTCGATGTATTCACGTGACTGGAGTATGCGTTTTGAAGTTAATGGCGATGTAGAGACTGGACTGGATATTGGAGAGTGATAAATTCTGCTGAGTGTCTGTTATGATAGAGAAGGATGGAGGCGTTTGGATAGCCCGGAGCGTAGAGCATCAAGCGAAATATTCTGCGGGCACGCTTGCATGATGAAAAGAGAGCTATGTTTACACCGTTGATCATTGTATATTTGAAGTTTTCATTTGATCTCTAAGATCATCAAGGCTCATAGCCCAGGTCCTAAACGAGTGGCAGATGACCTTTTCATCAAGTCTATATAACATAAGTCTTCCCTAAAATGACCGACAAGAAAGTAAGTAAAAGGCATGCACCTTCGTAGATGCACCACCTGGTCATGACGTCGTCCCATACAGTGAGCCTAAGCTACTCAAACTATCCCCGCTCGTCAAGACTCCATCTTCCACCATAAAATACGCGTAGCGTTCAACTCCCGGCTCATTATCAAGCCAGGGCAAGACTTCATTCACAAACGTCGTCGGATCCCCAGAGTTGGTGGCAAACTCCGTAACCCAAACCGGCAAACCCCCAGCAGCCGTTATAGCACTACCAATATCCGTCTTGAACGACGAGATATCATCTTGCACATCACAGCCACCGCCACATCCGTACCAGTGGACCGGGACAAAGCTGATAGGACAGCCCGAACACTGCTGCAAGAATGGCGTAAGCCAATCAAGACCCATAGGTTGGCCAGTCGCGGAATTTGTGCCGACGCCATTGCTCACGCTTGGGGAACCCAGCTTGACGTTATCGCTCGCGTAGGGTGCCATGTATTGCTGCCAGGCAGCAACAGCGGTGCCGACAGGCATGTCCGCCTGAGGTGAAGGCTGGTCAGGTTCGTTAAATGACATGAGATAAGACGTTCCTGAGCCACTGGTGGCAGCTTGGACGTTTGCGGCCCATTGTGTGGTATGGTCGGATAAGGTGCTGAAGAGAGTGGGGACATATTGGAATTGAGAGGGAAGGCCGGCAGGCGCAGAGTCCCAGTTGTAGCCCCAGGTTATTTCGCTGAAACCCTCGAAGATACTGAGATTTGGGGATGTGGGATTATATGCAAGGCCGCGCTTGCCTCCAGTGCTGGTCGATTTAGCAACCTTTTCTGGTGCGGCGGCCGGCGCCGGTGACGGTGAAGGTGCAGGAGCAGGAGCGGGAGCGGGAGCTGGAGCTGGCACTGGCGCTGGTTGAGGAGAAGGGCCTCCACTGTAGTCGACAGCGGCCCAATTCACGCCTACGTATAGAGCCGGATCATTCCAGTTCTGTCTTTTGTGGATCACGTCCGCCAGATCGCGTTTATGCATATGCTTGTGAAGGTGTCTGGCTGGTTGCGCAAGTGCGCAGTCTAAGGACAAAGCCACTAGGGCCAGTACTTTGAGGGAGAACTGCATCTCGGCAGCAATGTCATATAAATACTTGGACGTAATGAGTGAACTTGTGGCAATGAGCGGTTTATTGAGTTGGAATGAGTGAGTGTACTGTTGACTCAGTGAAGATGTGAAATGGTTTGGCCAGCAGAACAAAGGATGAGTGGAAATGGAGTCTTTGAGGGTCCAAAAAATGTCGCAGAAGGAAGGTGGTGACTGACAGTAAGGAAGGAGTGACTTGTCTGAAGACAAAAGAGCAATTCAAAAATGAGTGGTTCCTATGATGGGGGCATTGACTTTTGTTAAGAACAATGAGGGGCGCTGCCAATAATCAAAGGCCGGCCTCGAACAATCGATGGACGAAACACACACACAGACACACACAACGATAAAACACCGAAGACGTGGCAGAGAAGTCAGGAAAGCTCAGGCCGACTCGACATAAAAGTGGGACTCGGGCAGGCAGGAAAATGGCGCATTTAGTGGTGACTCGCTCCTACAGGATTTTTGCCTGACAGGCCGTTCTTTCCCCGAAGCCTTTTCATTGCTTCACACGTACTCCTCCCACGCCCCTGTATCAAACGGCGAGATTGTGGAAGGAGGGGGGCTGCGAACGGCATGATAAAGCGTGTTGAGCACACTAGATGCCTCGTTCGCAAAGGCATCAGAAGATTTGGTTGGTTGTAGATGCAGAAATCCGAAGGGGAGCGTGGAGCGGTGCAGAATATAGGCGCCCGACTAGACACGTATGGTGTATGGTCTACGTACGCTCGGGTACGGATAGGGATGTGCCTGCCAAGCGTGCTGCATCAGGCATCAGGAACGAAACAACGAGCATTTTCTCCCCAATTTGATTCGTTGCGGCCTCATGCTTCCGGAAACAACCTTCCCGTTTCATTCGCCCTTTGCTAGAAACGGAAACTGTCATACAATCTGCATTGAATTGACTGATTGAATTGATGTGCTGCCATTCTCTTATCAACCTGACCGCCATACAAGCCACCTGCTGCTTAGTGTAACGCCTCTTGTGTTAAGGGAAGGACGTACCAGTCGCGCGTTTATGGAAACCCACTGACCAGGGCCAGCAGGTTATCTATCTATGACAGTAGTAGATCTCCCAATGTTAGTACACCGTACACCGTAGAGACGCTGGACACGATATCCGTCCAAAGCCTATTGATACGGTAATTTGTTTTATGAAAGTGTCAATGACCACGCTCAAAACTTTGGCCATGCACAATGACTGATAAGGGCCGTGCAACGGCCTAAGCCCCATCAAGCCCAGGCTAAGTGAGAGATCGTCAACGTACACAGCATCTTCTTACGCAGGAAGCTTATACTACAAATCTATACCTGCGTCTCCATCTTGGGACTGTCTTGCGTGTACGCTGTAGCATGTTGCAACCAACCTCGTGATGGTTCTGAGGCTTCTGTATATTCAAGCGTCAGTGACAGGTGGCTCAACCATCCCCAGTCCGTCGTTGGCTCACGTGAACCAACACGCATCGGGCCTGATTATAGCCGTGAACACCGTTACCGTGTCGCAAAAGCCTCTCGTAAGGTATCGCAACCCTGTCTGTAGTGTAGACCAATCGTCGAGTCCAATTTGAACGGATTCGGCGTCTTATCGAATCCATGCCTCCTGCCCTTAATTACAGTACAGGACACTTGCTTCCCCAACCCCTTAAGCCTTTCAGCAAAGTCCTTTCCCTCTTGTAGGAACATATCCCATTCGCAGACAAATATTGCCACAGTATCCGGTAGAGCCTGGAGGAGCATCTCGTCCGAGGCTGCGGCTGGCGAAGCATAGATGGAGGTCTTGTAGCTTGGATCGGGGAAGTAGGATTCATCAAAGAGGTTTGTGAGAATCGGTGATAGGGTCTTGTCGGGCCGTGGGCAGCTGGCTCTGCGCTGGGCACGTGTGAGGCGATTGTCCAGGCTAGGGTACCATGTAACGACCGAGACGAGGTGCGGTAGGGGCATTATGGCAGATGTTATTTCTGGTTCTCCACGACCCGCCTGCATTGATAGTATATGTTCTTGTAGACGTAATGGAACAGTGAGGGCTAAGTTCCCACCAGCTGAGAAGCCACTCAAAGCCATCTTGCTGATGTCGACGCCGAATACCCCAGCATGAGCAGCAATGAACAGCACGGCCTCCACACCGTCCTCTACCGCTGTGGGGAACGGGTGCTCAGGTGCAAGTCTATAGCATACGCTCACAACAACAGCATCGACCTCATTAACGACGATAGCTGCCCAGCGAGCGTCATCGGTCACGGTACCCATGGTGAAGCCTCCTCCATGGAACAGGACCACCACAGGATACTTCCTGCCATGTATTTTCGTCTGGACACTGTAGTCTGCGGGGACGTACACGGCGAGACGTAGCGTGGTGGGGGGAGAGGCAGCGCTGTCAAGGCCCTTGGTAGTGAAGGTGTGATAGAAGGATGGAGATGGTGGGCGAGGGTGGGCGAAGCTGTGGGCATAGAAGCCAATGCGCGCGAGGAATCGCCAAATGTAGGCTTGGTAACGGAGGTAGCGTCGTCCTTGTTGTTCCGAAGGTTGTTCCGAAGTGGAGGAAGCATGCGCTCTCATTGTTGACGGCAAAGGATGTATGGATGTGAACGTTGAGGTAGCATCAGCGTCAGGACAGGGAGGGGGTGACGGAGAGTAGGCTTGTGGTGGGAATATCTAGTAGGCATTCGCTCCCAGGCTCTGAGCTTCCTGTCCATGGTGTCACTGAGCTCAAGTTGCAATGGTAAGAGAAGAGGGGAGGGTCAGCTGTGCATCGATATCCAAGTAGCATGATGGGGGCTGGTGGCGGCGTTGGACTTCGTGGCACAGAAAGAGGAACGAGAAAGCGTGAAGGGCGACAGTGACGGGCAATAACAATTCATGCTCTATCAATATCTTTAATCTTGCCAATCATTACGGTAGTAGATTTATAGAAACAGTATCTCTACATGGCTAGAAGAATTTCCCCACAACCGTACAGCCCTTGTACACACCCCTAGAGATTCCCTAGAGCTGGTCGCCTGGGCGACAAGCTTGATCCCCGGAGCTGGATATCTTTGCCCGCAAGTGCGGACCGTCCGTCAACAAGATCGGGAAAGCTCCGGGGGTACATCTGGTTCCTTGGGCGGCCAACTTTAGGGTCCTTTTGGGGTCCTTTTGCTGCTCTAGGCATCAACCATGTATGGCTATACGGTTGGGAGATGAACTATGTTTTAAAATCGAAAATACATGATATAAATACATTCACAACAACGTAGGTCGTCAAATATCAATGAGGGTAGTACTACCGAGACCGCAGCTTTAACAAGCCGCTTGAGGGTCAGGCTTTCCATTCTCCAGCTGCTAGTTGAACGAAATTCAGCCGAACCACGTCCCCCGAAATGACTATAAGGTCATTTCTGGGAAGAGGATCTTGACTGTCGTGCCTCATCGTTGGTTACTGGTCAAAGGTGAGGAATATAGTCGGTCCAATTCACAGTCGCATAGACACCCCACTGGACATGTCTTAAGCTGATGAATGTCTCGACGATAATATAAAGTCTCGACAGGATGAAGAACGGAACATTGAGGATCCCAACGACGATCAACATCCGATACAGCAGCGGCATGAAACCCTTCTCTCGATCGAAGAAGGCTCTGAGCAACATCTTGGCATCGTGTTCATGCAGAAAGACGACAATGGAGAAGATTGCCAATAGTGAGATGACTCCACCAATAGTATCAACGCACGCTATCCTCCAGAGCAGCCGCTCAACATCGGTAGGAAAAGCGAAATTCCATGCCGTGGTGTGCGCAGCACCATAAAACATGCACACTGTCAATGCTGCGATCAAACCTCCAGATGCCCAAGCCCGAAAATAGGCGTAAAATCCAGCTTGCAACCCCTTCCTATCAAGAAAGATGCTATGATTGTAGTGGGTGAAATAGTTGACCGAGCTTTTAGGTCTGTCGTAATACAGCTCTTCGCCAGTTCTCTTTAGCGCCTGCGCAGCCAAGTTCCACCTTCGTATGTCTTTCCTTGTCAAGGAGATTGACAGATGGCTCTCCCATCGCTGGTCATCTGGCTTGCTCCATATACTTTGAACGGTCATTGCTGGACCAATTCCGCACGGAAGAGCTTCTCCAGATGTCACGGTGCACACTGCTGGGCCTTGCGAGGAAGAATGTAATGAGTAAACGCTGCCACGGATCCGATGGTGTACAACTAATGGGGGTGTAACCGAGAACGACAAGCTGGGGTCATATCCTTGCGTGGTAGGATCTGAAGACGAATTTTGCTTCTCAGGGGTCGTAACCTGTTCCGCAATTGGGTTTGTCTCCGTTGGCTTGGAATACACATGAAGATATGCACTCTCTGATCCGTTCGCATACACATGCTGGCCAGCCTTGACTGGAACAGAGTCATCCTGATCAGGAGCAGTGACCCTACTACCGAAGCCGTAATTTCTGACCAACATCAGGGCTATGAGGTCCTCAAACTCGGAAGCGTCTACCCATGCAGGATCACATAGGTCTAGAGGCTTCTGGAACCAGAGACCATAGATTCCAACGGCACAAGCTACATGGACAAGAGTGTGGATCTCCAGCAAGGTTATGGGATATCCAACGATCCTGCGAGCAATGGTTTGCACGAGTGTCCAACCCACTTGGACGCATACAAGTGTTTTCGCCAATATGTCAGCCTTGCTCTTGTCTCGAATGCTGGAGTCGGATATTTTGTGGGAGTGGCCATGCTTTGCGAGAAAAGCCACACCCTTGGGAGAGATTGTGAGCCGAGACAAGGTGTTGTGGAAATGACTCACATCAACGACGAAGCCACCCATGACCACAAAAAAGCCGTAGAGCAAGCTGAAGCTCTCTGGGTGCGGCTGAATCAGTGGTGCCTGTATGGCGCAGTCAATACTCGAATTGTCTTAAGCTTATCACAATCCACGTACTGCTTGGGTAGGCCTTTCTGCCCTGCTCCAGAATCGCCGAGCTTTCCGCGTAGGAACCCCAGTGTTAGCTCGTGTAGATAATCTATTCAATTTCTTGCACAGTCTCTGCGCAGAAAACCATTGCTTTCCAGCCTTGTATAAAACAACCTCTGGAGAAACGATAGCAATCGCGACCCATTTCGACTTGCGCAACCACCACCCATAGGTCCTTTCCCCGCTAGGTCCAACATTGAGATGTATGGCGGTGAAGACACAAAGAGATAGCGTGAAGCAACAGCTGCACAAAATATCCCATGTTCCTGAAAGGCGTCAGATCGGAACTTCTGTCAAGACATTGAGCCTTGTGGAGATGACAGACCTCTGACGTTAGGTGCCTGTACCCAGAAAGGTGCGTAAGTGTTAAGCTCACTGGCATTGAGGTGTGAGTGCACCATCTTGAAAGTCTGAAAGCTTCATCGGACCATTTGTTGGAGGCAGAGATTCTTCAGCCTGTTTGTTCATGCGCAGAGCAGCTGCTTGTCCTGAGTGAAGGTTGTAATTTCTGTTTAGGGGGTTGTCTGCGATGAAAAGTAACATCATGTAGCCCGCGTTATTATGAACGCTTTAGGGACAGATCACGGTTCCCGAAAAGGCTGAAAATCCGATTGGTGAGAAGATCTGTCTCGTGGCGAATACTGTACCATGAATTCTGGATACAGCCACCGCTGGCAGCAACTCTTTTGGTTTGGCCGAAGCGTAAGTTCAGCAAGAAGCTTGGCACCTGGAGAAAAGCCCCTAAAACGCGACACGATGGCTGAAGGCATGGCCTTCGAACAATGGTCACTTCATCCAAGCTGCGAGGCACCTTATGGCCATGAGCGTGCCTACTGGTTCCATAGCATAGAGTCCGTAAATGTTAAAAACAGTAGCAGGGAGCTTCATGGTAGACTGATAGAAACATGATATGAATACTAAAGAGATGTAGTTCAAGACTGGCTGCTGGAATAACAGAAGTATAGCCTATTGGATATGCGCAAGCAACACCATGCAACTTACGCTGGCATGCGGTTGCATGCGATCAAGAAGATGACCAAAGACATTATACTCTTACCAGGCAGTGATATCTCCTACTTCGGCCTCCCCAAATACACTGCTTTTTACCATCTCGCCGACACCTTTGCTATCATCCTTTTCGAGTTGTTCAGGGTTGACTCCTGGGGATTGCATGATCTGAGGAAGTACCTCATTGAAGAATTCCAGAATGTGATTATTGACCTGTTCGAACTGTAACAGAAAAGCATCATGGCCTTCTGGACTATCGATAGTACGGAGCCGCGAGTTTGGTATAGCTGCTGCAATTTCTTGCTGCTCTGCAAAAGTGAAAAGACCATCGCTCTCAATGCCGATGACAAGCGCCGGTTGCTTGATTTGAGCCAACGCCAACTGGGCTGCGATTGCAATGGGCGTCTCTGGAGGCACGCGGTTCCTTGAAACGTCATGCGTATCAAGTTTCCTGGTAATAGCTATGTAGCAGTTGCTGTCGAAACGTTTAACAAACTTTTCACCTTGGTAGCGCAGATATGACTGCGCAGAGAAGTAAGTGGCAGCTCGCTTACGGTCAGTAATAGGGGTAGGTGGTGTATGCGGTGAGAAGGTGGTAGCCCCGTTGAATTGAGGATCAGTAAATTGCAGTGAATTACCGCTGGCTGCGGGTGCTGATGCACTACCCAGAGGGTCGCTTAGTGATGGCGGAGGAGGTGGTCGGACACTCTTATGGCCATCATTATGTACTGCCCAGTGTTCATTCGAAAGAGCTAATGGATATTGGTCCCCGTTTATGCCTTGCTTCCGTGAGGGATCCGGTGTGTTCCTTCCAAACCGTGACTCGAATGAGTCCCTACTCCTGTATGTCAACAGTGCAGACATGCGAGCAGCTCCCAACCCCATCGATGGCGGGTCATCGAAAGAATAATAACCATTTTCGTATTTAGGGTCACAGTATATGCTTTGCCGTTGAGCTTCACCCCAGCTGATGCCCCATGCGCTGTGCCTGCTTGACGTTGCTAGTGGTACTATTGTGCGGACGTATTCGGGACCAAAGTAGGCGTACTCCAATACCAGCATGCCACCCATTGACCCTCCCACGACAGCTGCAATTTGCCGCACACCGAGGTCGTCAAGGACGATCTTGTGAAGACTGGATAAGTTCAGAAATAGTACAGACAGCCACCAAGGAATGACTCACTTTACGTCGTCTCTGATAGTGGTAAGAGGAAAATCTGGACCATAGCGCTCGCGACTTGGATTCCCGTCCACGCATGTAACCGGACTAGCGGTTCCGTATGGGCTGCCCAAACTGTTCAAGCAAACGATGAAGAACCTCGTCATGTCGAACGCTCGTCCAGAACCACCCATTAATGGACCCCACCAATCAGCCACGTCGGCACTTCCAGATAATGCATGGCATATGACCAGAGCATTGTCCCTTTGGGCCGAGAGCCGCCCACGAGTGGTGTAGGCGACTGGGACATGATGAAGAGTGACGCCAGATTCGAGAGTAAAGGAGGGAACGATGGCTATTTGCTGATCTGGGATGAGAGATGCGAATGGGTTCTCAGGCTGGCCGGAGGCTCTCTCTACGGGATTTAGCATGTACTCGAAATGCGCAGTCGACGGGGTGACACTGACGGAGTCGCTGCTTTACGGGCGCCTTACAAGGCGCCGCCGATACTGCTGTCATCTTGTATTTTGAAAGTAGTATTCCATATGTTAAGCAATGAAAAGCCTGCGTAAGTCCGTTCTTTGGTGAGAGTCAATTCCAAAGAGTTTATCCTAGGTCTTCCGAAATGGCGTGATGGTCCTGAAATCAATTTCTGTGGAGAGGACCGGTCTTCCATTGGTTCGCCGTCACTGCTCATCTCCTTCATATACACCTATAACGGTACCCTCACTACTACAAGCCCATTGAAAGCCTCGCTACAAGCCTGTCGGCATCCAGTTGATTGCGTTAAGCCACTGATTAGGTACATCCGCTAAGCTGAAAGCCTTCATAAGGATATTTCAATTCGGAGACGACTTTTCATTGAATAGAGGATATATGGGTCCCTATCGTTCGATTTCCTAGATATGAAATATTTCTCTATTGCTGTTTGGAGATCCATTACCAGATCCAATAGTGTGGGATTACTTCAGCTTGTTCTACACGCAATTCGAGTCAATGGTGCTCCTTCGTTTTTTAACTACGTTGTATGAGCTCTTCGAGTCGTTTCTGTGTCTCGCAGAATATCTCAATTGCCTGGCGCCAATCAGTCATGTAACTTGCCTACGGCTTGTTAAAACCTACCTGGTTCAGCGTTTCTTCGCCGTCCCCAATCTTCAACCCTGTCAAGGATCCCTCTCGATTTTCCAGAGGGAGCTTTGGCGCTTCCACCGGCTCTGGTTCGGCTTCATCGAACTAATGATCCGGCATTTGTCGGGAGATGGACGAGTCTGCAAGCTGTCGTAGCAACTGTGGAGGCAGAGTCAGATGTTGAACTCCAGTGAGAGCCATGACCTCGTCTACAGTGGTGAAGCTCGCCGCCAGGACTTTAGTGCTCAGCGAGTTCAGCTCGTAAAACCTCTGGACGGTGACACAAAGGGCGGCACGTGGGCTCAGGTCGTGGTATCTAACCATTGTATTAGGACGAAAATTATGATGAAGGTACACGAAATGAAAAGTACATACAGTGACCCGATTAACTCGTGTTAGGTCTGTCTCGGCCTAGAACTCACTGCAATGCACTGTGTCCTGATTGTAAGCGAATTGTTAACCCTGCAGCATATTGATATAAGACTCACAAGTAGCCGCGACGCGTAAGCGCCAGAACGGTCCTGTCAAAGAGCAATGTCGAAGATGAGCGGAAGAGTAACGTGGTCATGACGCATACGCCCTGGGGCGCGGGAGGAGAAGCTCACGATGTAGCCAAAGGTACGTTAATCCTGGCGTGTGAAAAACGCGGCTTGGGTCACAGGATTGGCTTTGCCTGTAGATGGTGGCTATCTGCAGCACTGGGAAGCTGCCCTTCACAATAAAATTTCATCTGCCATCATCTTCTACTCGTACCGTGTCCATCTCCACGGGGACACCTTGGCAGCTCTCGATACCAAAGCTTAGCGTAAGCTAAGACTTGAGAAGAGCCTGGTCAAGATTCTTTTTCAGGAAGATAGTATCATAGAATCTGAAACTAACAACTTTTGAGACCTAAATTATGTCACCACCAAAAGTCATGTTTCCTATACTTGTGTTCCTTTCTAAAGGCGGAAAATCCGTCTCATCGTTCTTATATTAGAGGCGTAATCTTATTAGGAAGCTTTCATAAGCTCTAGAATACTTAACATACTCCTTACTCTGTGGCTAATCATGCGGCTTGTAGGAAAATGTCAGTCTTGAGGATCAGAGTGCTTTCTCGTGCGCCATGAGGTGCATTTGTCCAACTGTCTTTGCATCCCTGCACAAACAAATGAACCATTTCATATTACATGTGTCCGTATAGCTCTTAGCAAAATGAGCGCGCTAAGGATGTTATTTTTACGAAAAGCCTGATATTACGCAGGAAAATGGAAAACACAGCACCTTCACCCTACCGCTCGGAGCTCGCGCGTGCAGCAAGCCCAAGTGTTGCCGGAGATGGGCTGTAGGAGGTTAGCTTGGCGCCTAGCTTGGACGTTGGCTAATCAGGTAGCAAGGACGATCCGAGATTTACGGTTTTCGTGTTTTGGGACTATCTCCCATCGTATCTACGGATTCTTCAATCATCCTGGGAATATCTGGAACTATGCCGGAGTCGTTGGCATGCTCATTTTGCAGATCCTAAGCTAATGCATGGGATCGGGACCTTTGCGAACGACATTGCGGTTGTTCGTCAACGATGAATCTCTCAATGTTTGGCTACCATGACCTCTATAGTACCCGGCTGCTACCACATAATGCTACGAGGAAAAAAAAGAAGTGCTTTCTCCTCTACGTCGTGATAAAGTTGGGTCCTCTTTATTACTGCTCAAAGATGTCTGGAGTCGCTCAACTAGGTTGCTTGTTTCGACATCTATCCCCAGCAATCAGGTCATGCAACCCGCATAATTAACTCCTCAACTCATTGGTATCGCTCCGTCACAGATCAAACTCTATAGAAGTTATCCGGCGACCCCGTTCAGCTCATGAGGTAAGCATGCTTGTATCAAGCCAGGCATCTACGGTACAAGTACCCTATGGTTATGAGCGTGTCTGTCAGCCATGGTACTCCCGTGATCGAGATTTGCATCTTCGATCCTACGGTAGTCTCCGTCAACCAATGTCCAATTCTCCTGAGTCTTTCCGATACTGTTCCACGACGCGAGTTCTAGACTCTCACATGTTGGATTGGGTCATTTAACCCTCCTTCGATTCTGGGTATTCTATCGCGACCAAAGTTTAACACATTCAATCTATATTATTAATGAGTTTATTTACCTCATGGTAATTCAATGAAGTTATCTCGGAACGAAACCAGTTGATCGGGCGAAACCGCGAAGTAGTATTTGATCTCTGCGAGAACGTCCATATGACTCCTCGCCCATCGTACATTTGTATCACTACGTGTTTCGTACGCAAAGCAGATCCAATGCAACCTGGAACCATTCCAGCGGACCTGCCGCCTAGGCTCAATACCATAAAATGAAGGCGTCCCTTGTTTTAATTTCTAGAGTCGCAGCTATCGTTAAGCAACTATGAAGTCGATCTTATCGCTGTTAGCGTTTAATAAGAAGAAACCAGGCCATACCCCACCTTTTGCCACGCTTAGCAGACCATCAGAGCCGCCGAGAGCGAGACACGGAACATGGTAAGTGGGACACCGCTGTGCGCAATCTCTTTCTTACCTCTAAAGGGTCTGCGTTGTTTTCCCCTTGCAAAAACGTAATCCAATCCCTCTTCATGTCACATAACAGCGGCCTGGGACTTTGCAGGCTTCGTCCTTGCATTTATAGAACTAGTCATCTCCCGACTGTCGTCCTTCCTTTCATCTGCTCGAATGCCCTCAGACCATTCAATTTCCCACTCGCAGTAACCTTACTCGCATCCCCAAGATATACTGTTCACTAGCCGTGCACCGGCCAAAGCCCAACCCTTCATTGCCTCTGTATCTAACTTCTCTTCGACCATGATGCCATCTAACATCGTAACGATCTCTTTCAATGGCAAGGAGTTTTCCATGCATCAAGCCCGGCTGGCCTGCGCTCTCAATCTCTGTCAAGACTTTTCGGACGAAAGCAGAAGCAGCATTCTGGGCTCCCTTCTAGGAGGCCCAGGAGCCCCCTCGATTCCTTGTCATGCTCTCGTTCGTGAGATAGAGCGAACTCGACCAGACATATTTGCGGCTGTCGCCAACAACGCGACATACTGGGAGTTGGAGGCGCGGCGAGAGTACAGGCGATGGTTCGATGTCATGAGCCAGATCGTGCAAAGGTATGGGATCCTTTGCGGTAATCACTTGAAGCTGACAGTGTCAGTAGACTGAGCGCTCAAGGGCAGATTCTGCCGTACCTAGAACCTCCCGAGACGAACCCTGGACGTCGCTGAGACCGGCAGGTGGAAGTTAGATGGCAGGGAAGAGCGTTCGACGTTACTATGCTTGACAGGTTCGCGATGAGCATTGTTAATTCGGAAGCCAAACAGCACGATGAGCTGTCAAAAAATGAGTCTGTCGTATTGCGAAGGAACGAATTTTGAGGTCCGACGAAGTACACCGCCGAATTCGCCTTAAGCGATGTAGAAATTCCAATTGTCCAGGTCTACCTCTCCATTACCTGGCCGTACATGCCCTCGGGAAATAGATTACATCCACGAGAAGTCGGAATCACGATCAAGAGCACAAAATCCCACTGAACATTGCGGCAAATAATTTCCACAGTATGCATAGGAAGCTCAGCGATAATGAATGTAACGTCATTGCCTAAGACTCCACCGCTCAGAACCGAGCGCTTCTACTCGGCTCCATCCACCGACGTTAGACAAAATGCAGGCAAACAAGGCTACGGCTGACAGGGTCAGAAGACCTCACCGGGCAGAACAAGGCTACGCATTCAGCTCATTATCAGCTGAAACAAGTCATGCTGACATGCATCCAAGAGGACCGATAGACATGTAGAGGCACTTTTTACTTTTCAAAAGCCGGGCTAATAAAATGAAAGGAACGCTGCATCCATGAAACCTCATGCAGACGGAGCTGAACATTAACAACGGAAGGAAGGCCATCCATGTTGTACCCCTGCGACTCGACGCCTATAGGTCGGCGCAGACATTGTGTAATATGATACGCGGCACACTGGGCGTTATGCAAAGCATGACTGCAGCAAGGTTCGTGCCTTAGAGCCAGGAACAACCATAACAATGGTCTCTCATCACGGACTCGACGTTACATCTTAGCGCACATCTCTCCCAATGACGCCATCCTCACCGCCTGGAACACCCAGCTCTTCTGCAGGATACCCAGAGGCGGTCTAACACAGTGGCGTGTTAGCCTTTTCAAAAGGATCATATCGCACCAGCGGTCACCCAGCATAGACCCAGAATATCAGCCTAGGCCGTAGGAACATTCGCGCCTGGCCCATTGTTCTGGAGTGGCACCTCTTCTCCAACACACCGAGGAGGACTCCCAAGATCGGCGGCTTAAAAGCCTTTGTACATGCATGACCACAGCAGATGCCAAGTCGATGCCTCTTACAAACCGGAGCAGCACGCCTCGTCTGTAAAAGCATGGGGCCAGGAGGACATGGAGGGATGCATGACCTGAGATGATGCAGGCAATCTTCGACGGCTGAAGGGTGACAGAAATGCGATGCCGAAGCCAATGAGCGAGGTTAAAGGCTCGAACACAGAGGAAACCTTTTAAATGACAGCCTCGTAGGGCATTTGAGACAGGACTCGGCCCATGATATGGTCAACGCACTAGACAAGAGGAGAACCAAGTGGATCAACCTATTGCGCTGTATACATGACTCGTGCGAAGAGTGCTTTGAGCAGTTGGGGAGGTGCACATGCATAATTAAAGTGATAATCACGCGGGAGAAAATTTGAACGAAGTGCCTACCTATGACAGACTCAGAACGCATGCAATGATGGTGGAAAAGACTCCCGCTTCCATACCCAGAAAGTTGACGTAGCTCTGACCTGCTTCTAATGCCATACCGTGCTATCCTTAGACGCCCATCGTGAAGTCATGTTCTATTCCAGGCGTAACTGAAGCCATAAACTAGAGGATCCAATTAGCAAAGAGCGTCTCAGTAGAATCGATATATCTCACCTTCAAGAAGACTACCAGATATTGGTCAACCCGAATCGCCACTTCATCTTCTTCAGACCCTCCACCCTCATGTTGTAAGACCTCCCACTCATCTCCACCTGCACCCCCGGCGGCACCCACACCACTAGCATGCCCTTTCCTTTCTGATATGTGAGCCTTGTCCATCTCATCCACCAGGCCCTCCATTCCACTCTCCACTCCCACGCTTTTCTCACCTTTCCTCATCTTTTCCAGTCTGATTTTTAGCGCAGCATCTGCGCGATCAAGGAGGACTTTCATAACGCTGGCATGTTTGCAAGGATGTATAGAGGCCATCTTGACTCCTGTGTCGAAGTAGGGGAAGTCTTCTAGAGTAACGGTCTTGTCTGCGTAGTCGCCGACTATATCTTCCATCATTAGGTGTGGGGGAAGAGGTTCGGAGGGTGAGAGGTAACCGGAGAGGTAGAGGCGAGGTGTTCTGTAGTATGGTGTGTAGGTTATGTAGAGCGTGTATGTCCGTAAGGGCCTATCAAGTAGAGGGTCAGCTGATACTATGTCAAAGATCACGAACTCCACCACTAGTCCTCGACGAAGGACAGTATGAGGTGAGGGGCATACGCAGTCGTCCCGCTACCTTTGGGATCTCTAATGATAGCTTCCTCATCATCTTCCTCATCTTCCATGTCCGGTATCTCTTCCTCCTCTTCCCGCTCCCCCACATTCCCACTCTCATCCACAGTCCTCACATCTCTCATCCGCGCTTCTTGACTCGCCGCTAAGCCCCCAGTCCTCAGCCATCCATCATCCTCCCCTCCAGCTTCTCCTCCACTACCGCTAGCGAAACCATCTTGTACCATGGCTTCATCCTGCCCCGCATCGCCTGCAAAGTTCTCGTCTAACCTTCGATGGCAAGGGACACCACGAGTTACCAGGAACTGTTTCCCCACTGGGAGGTGAGAAGCACGTTTCGAAGGGTGCGACGCGTCAGACCAAGACCAGGTGGGGAACTTATATACGAGGTAGTCACCCGCAAGGACAAATTCTTCCGGAGTTACTTGGCCAGTGGAGCGGAAGGTGGAGGTATGGGAGATGGGGGCCCAGCGGTCTCTAAGAGTGTCGAGAGTAGAGTGTATGAGATTCATGATTCAGTGGTTGTACACAGATGCTGGATTGCTTGAGTTGACGTTCTGAGAGCAGAGATAGAAATGGTAAGTAGTAGTAGGCCTAGCGCCAACAGATGCCTAATCGGGTGGCCAGCTGACTTAATGGCTGCTCACAACGGTCTTCCCGACAAATGTAATTGCTGTGGATACTTTATAGAGTGTCTTTAGGAGACGATTCATACGATATATGTAGTCCGTCTCTATCTAGTGTTCATACCTGGTTGAATGCTCCATCAATACCTACAATTGCTTGACTTAGGCACGTGAGCTTGGAGGGATTGACCTACGACCTAGTTGACGAAGGCATCTCTCAGCAGTAATATTCATACATGTTTGCAACAAAATGGACGATATGGATCTACCAATTCAGTCAAACACCACAGAGCCTCAGCCCGCCATTGCTATACCCAAAGAGATCATCAGCCACCATATCGCTCTCGCTCATAAACCAACAGCTTCAATCCACTACTCTTTCGTGCGTGGACAAGGCAAAGATCCTATCCTTGTGGTCTTTCTGAATGGTTTAATGACGGATAAAGTGACATGGATCCCCGTCATGGCAGGTATCATTCGACGACGTATTGGTACCACTACTGGATTTCCATCAATGTTAGCGTACGACCGCTACGGACAAGGCATGTCCGATCGAGATCCAGCCGATCATGGGAAGGAGGAAGGGCATGGACATGATTGTAAAGATGCTGCAGACGACTTGCGCTTCCTTATCGAACAAGTCGCGAGAGAGCAGATGGGTATCGAAGTAGGACAGCTTCATCTCGTGCTGGTAGCCAACTCGATTGGGTGCGCAATCGCGCGGCTCTATACTCATTCGCATCCTGTAGGTGCATTAATGTTCCTCGATTCAATCATGGCGAATTCCAACTTCGACTTCTGGCCAGATCCAGACGACCCTAATTTCGACAAAGATGAATTGCCTAGCGATGTCTCCGTCGAGGTGCTCCGTGAACAACGAGCTAAGTTCGCTGTTATCTTCAATCCAAACACAATCAACAAAGAAGGCCTTAGCAGGAGGAGTCTAGCGAAGCTGCTTCCATACAGTGACCGTCCTATGCTAGGGAAGGAGGGCAAGCGTCCGTTCCTGACTGTACTTGGGCATGACTTCAAGACATTCGCAGACGAAAGTTTACGAACGATGGGTACTCCAATAGGGTTGTCAATGAAGTATTCCAACCCGATCTGGCACAGGTATAATCAAGGTCTTGCACTGCTGACGGATGAGAAGCTGAGCAAGGGGCCAGCGCAGGCGAAAGGGTGTGGCCATTTCATCCAACGCGACGGCCCGGTTATTGTAGTTGATGAGACCTTGGATCTGGTCGACAAGGTCAGGATGCGGTAGTCTGCAGGTCGTGAACACCATTTATAGCCGAAATTCTTAATGAGTTGATACTGAACTGGACGCTGATCATTGTAGCTTGAACCCTTCTGCCTGTGTATTCTCAGAGAGAATACATATCGCAGTTGCAGCCCTATTCCTCTGCGTCTTGCGTGACATATTTCTTCTCTAGTCATCAATTCACAACCATGTAAAGTATTCTTTTGGCCCGGCATATCTTCAACTCGCTAGTTGCAAATAATCATGTGCCAATGAAGCCGAGGTTCTTCATGTCAAGTCACAAGGCTTCTCAAGTGATATCTCCTGGTCAGCGGATCGAGCTGCCAGATACATGCCCATCACCAAATATTGCAGCGGTCCAGATTGGATGCCCAAGACGAGTGATTTTGTAGGAACTGCCAACCAGATTCCTCTATATGGATGCCGCTATGTGAGCAGCTGAAAACTTGGTGGCCTAGTGTAGATACTTTCTGGACTTGTGCGCCTTCATGAACGCCGATAAACTCCCAAACCCCATGCTGCTCGCAGTACAGCTAAGCCCCAAGCCATACCTAGGCTGTCCCATAGCACGTTTAGCTTGCTTCCTTTGACCTCGTGCCATCCGATTGGGACTTCAGCCACTGGTATGCCTGCTAACTCGGCGAGCATTAGCATTTCCACGTCAAATATCCAGCCTTCCGAATGCATATATGGTATTATGTAGGGTAGCGATGGACGAGAAAACAATTTGAAGCCACATTGAGTATCCCCGATGGCGGCTGTAGCGGGAGGTGTGAGAATGCGAAGGAGAAGATGAAAGGAATGCATAAGAAGGTTCCGGAGAATAGAGCGCTGATCAGCCATTAGCGAATGACGAGCATTGATATAACAGGGAGCATGCCTTGACCACGGCCTCACTCCCTACGAGATGTGCTCTCGATCCGACGGCCACCGCCCGACCTTGCGCATCCTCAATTTTCTTCGACGCCTCTACCAGCTTACCCAGGTCTTCAAATCTGCTTGCACCATCCGCGTCGGCAAAGATAGCGTATTGACCTCTGACGTGCCTCATACCATGGGTAACAGCTCCACCCTTTCCCCTATTCCCATGTAGTTGTACGACCCTTATGCATGGCGCTGCGTTCCCGCCCAGGTTTCGTGCAAAGTCTAGTGCCGTGTCGACAGTTCTATCTGTAGACCCGTCTGAGACGACTAGAACCTCCCATCCTTGACACGATGTAGTTCTCGGTGATATATGACCATTGGACATTTGATGCTTTCCGCTTTTCCGTTTCGCACGGTTGCCATTGGCTTGAATACTAGGTACTTGACTTCCATACTCTTTCTGCAGGAAGTCTGTAGCCTCTGCCAACATCACACCCAGTCTCTCCTCCTCATTAAACGCCGGTACCACAAGACTCATGAATACTTCCGGATCCTCAATCTTGGTTTCATCTTCTGAGCGGTTCCCTTTCGCCCGCGCTGCCTCCGTTTGCGCGTCAAACTTCTCTTGCCAACAGGGCAGCTGTTTCTCTTGACTGCTCTGTCCGGTTGATTCTACAGCGCGATAGGTTTTCTCGGATTGTAATGGAGGCCGTGGTACAGGGGCAACAATGAACAGACCGAGATAGCACTACCAAATTCAGCGTACAGCTTTGAAATATAGAATGAATTAAAAATACCAGGAGAGCAAGACCAACTAGGGTAGATAGGGCCAGAGCGGCCACCAAAGGCAAAGGCGCTCGCTGGCTAGCATTGAGGACAGATCTTAGATACTCCATGGATGCTCAAAGCTGCTGCCGCCGCTGCAGCGCAAAGATGATAATTTTTGGAAATCTCCACAAGTCATTGGCAGCGTTTCAGATGTCCTTCGAGCATTAGTCTCAACGATCAGCACCACTCTAGCATTGTCCGTGCGGAATTGCTACAACGCGTACAGTCATTCACATAGAAGCGTTCAGCCCTGTGTGGCCGATAGGGCTGAGGCCTAGAAGGAACCCCTATACAAAAAGTTGCGTTGTCTAAGCGACTGACTTTAGGTTATCTCTAGGGCTCTTTTCGCTTCCTTTAGGCCTCAGCCCGAGCGGCAATACAGGGCAGTTAGGGGCACCAAGGGCTCACACATATCATTTTGGCTGAATTATAGCCGAGCCCTCAACCCCGAAAGTTGGGCGTACTTACCTTAGTACTTTTCAATTTAGCTCTGATGTTGGAGATTTTAAATTCAATTGTACGTTCTGGGCTGCCCGATGAAAGTCACAGAACTTTATGGATGTTATTCTATTGGTGTCTGTCTCCATCTAGACTCATAGCCGCGCTTTGAATTTTGACGCAAATTCGACGTACGATATACCAAAGACCAACACATATTCTGTACGTATGCTAGAGGATTTATATCGCGAAGCAAATGATATTGAAAAATCCAGAGATATGAAAATCAAGGAATAGGTTGTAAAGATGTGATCGTGTATGTTATAGTCTATGGACTCTTTAATCGTTCCTCGTTTTTAAAATCTCTGTTCTTGGTATTGGTGTAAAATGCCAGGCTGCCTAAAAAATGCTTACGCAAAGGTCGCTCGGAAGCGACCCTCCGGCGGGTGTCTACAGTTGCCTTATAAATTGTTTGCAGCAGACCCTAAAGCACCAGAGACTGCCGGCCGAGCAGACCTAAAGTATGCAAGGCCACCACAGCAGTTTTGCATCTTTTCGTGGAATCCTTATTCGTACGGCTGCACCTATGCTGGGAGGAAGTATCCACCTCTTCTTCCCACAGCGAACGCGTGGGGGGTTTAGAGAGATGTCTTCGACCCATCCTTCGATGGAGTCAAATACTAAATGTTACCATCCTACCTGCAGTCTTGAGCCGAACATATTGTGCTTAAAATACAGTACATAAGGGCGGCCTAGTGACGTTCTATCTTGTCCTTGATGGTTCGTCATGGACTTAAGTCTCTTGTGCAGCCACACAGTTTTAGGCAAAGAGCGGCCCTCACTCCATTTAGATTTGCTTTGTATTCTACAGATCTCCTCTTTTCCGAAATATTTGCATCTTGAGCCGACCATTGAACACTAAGTGGATAGATAGGGTTTAGGTCAAAGCACAGTCCGCACATGATTGGATCTAGCCTTCCCTTATCAGCTTAAAAAGCAATAAGGCTATAAGGCTGTGAACGCGCCTCATTTTTAATCAATTCCTGGAGGCCAGAATGACGCCCAAATTTGCCTTGATTTAACCCTATATGCTGAATAGAGCGTCAAACAGGATTTGAAATATTGGATGCATGTAATGGTCCAGATTTTGAATGAAAATACGCTACACAATATCCGGGTCCGATTGCCTTGACAGCGTCCATGCTAGTGGCTTGACAAGCTATCCAGCAGCTTACCCCGCGCGAATTGGTCTGGATTATTCCTTATTCAAGCCACATTGATTGCCTTCTATCATGAAGCAATTGGCGACATCCCATGACCTCAACCGGTTCGTTGTCTTGAATGTCATCATGTGGTCGAAGCTACTCTTAAAGCCAATCAGAAGGTGACGGATATTTCAGCTTCCTGAGAAGTATAAGCGCTATGCTCTGGAATTTATGTGATTGGCCGGAGATGTCATCCTACGTTCAGTCGCGCTAAGCTAGAAATGACAGATAATTATCGTGGCACCACTCATTTCATTTCAGCATTGGGAAGTCAATGCGAGCATTAAATCATATGACGATACATTGCAGTTAGATTCCTTCATGCAATATGTCCGTCAGAATTCCGTAACATAAATTTTCGTGTTGCCTTTCTCTTCACGGCTCGAGCTGGTCATAGCGTAGTCCACCTGACGCCTCGAGATCAATCATCTGTGTGGAAGCATCCAATATTTGTCGGCCATTATGTGAGAAGCTGAGTATTGCGTCCACGTTAGTTCACCTTGACCAAACCAAGCCTATCACACTAGTGCATCTGGTTCTGAGAAGGCCTCGACATGGTAGTCGCCTCATACTCAGCCACGCCATATATGAATGGTGTTGCGACCCTAATAAAATCAATTACGTCAGCATTATGCAGTGTCAGATGGCGTGTTGGAGGGTATCAGGTGGTGCACACAACATGTGGTATTCGCGGTACGAGACGGCCCCTCAGATGGTCAGATACCAAGCAAATGAGAAATAGTCTTTGCAGGAAGCAATTATAAGCCTCCTTCTTGGACAAGTCAGCCGAAAGCCGGCTCAAATCAATATACGAACAGCTGACATCCATGTTTCGTATGGATTTGGCGGTTACTACGTGGACAGAGTTGGAGAACAGTGAAATTTATTTCTGGTATGGAACGTACTGAATTCCACGAGGAGTCTCTGGAATAGCTACCTACGCAGTGACAAAGAAACGTCGCATTATTCGGAAAGATCCTGCTGACATATGTTACATAGACAAGCCCATCGTGGGGTTAGTGTTCCCAATGGATCTAGCTAACGAGATCTCATTAAAATATCATTGAGCAATATATAGCAGCGCTGTAACTCAACTGAGAAGATTGTCTCTCCAACCATCCAAACACCCCAAGGTTTCTTGCGCATGCATTGCATAGGGACTATTTTGCTCCCGCTCGCCAAACCTGAAACAATTTCAAGCCTTCCACCAAATGAATATCGAGTCTTTTTACATCTCTTTACAGAGGCCTTTTCAGTCTCGCAGATGGTTCCTCTTACGCTCGGACGTGGCCCGTCACCTTGAGAGTCCCAAAATCTGAGTTTGCCTGCGTCGAAGCTGGTTCTTGCGATAATGAAAGGGCCATTGCAAAGCGGCAGAGTTTGCACGGACTGCTAGCGATTCTCGGAGGCTCGAGCGCTCCTCAGTACTTGGCATCAAGGAGATGAAGATTCCAAATACGAGTGTGATTTGCTGCAAAGCCTGTCGAGTACAGAAGACTGCATTATTATGGTTCCATTATTTCAGTTATCTTAGCGAAGCCAGCCACGTCTCAGATATTCGGCTTCTGGGAGCAGCAGTGACAATTTTTGATTCTGGGACCAGTTTCTGGATAGTGAATGTGTTGTGACCAACATGCACACACTTCTTTCCAGCATACTTGAAGTCCTGCATTTGGTCAAGCACTTGAGAACTTGGCCGCAGCCTGTTCCGTTGGTTGCCATCTACGTTCGAGTTTAACATACAACCATCTTAGCTAAGCTTTAGCCGGAAGTCATCCTTCTATAATGGCATGCACTTGCCGCAAATTTGAGAGCTTACTGATCTTCGTTGATAGCCTCGCCGCGTCAGCTGCCCTTGGGCTTAATGGTGAGATGCTGACTCTGCATTTGTCCGATAGCCGCGAGCGCTGACAAAACCTCGGGTCTTTAAATATCACATTGTCTCGGTCCACTAAGCCGGAAAGCAGTGGATGGGTCTCCAAGGTTGCTGGAACCAATCGCGTTTTAAATGATTCCTCCGAAGCGGACTTTTCGGTGCAACTGAGGAGTTAAGAACCAGGCATATCATCACGCATATCTCGTTACGTTACCTCCACTGCGGATATTGCTGTAGGACTTTCTCAGCAACAGAAATATGAGAGACATAGGTATTGAGGATTAAAACAAGCTTTTTGGTGCTGTGTAAAGAATTATACGTCATGATAGGGTCGCTAGAATTGGTGTCTGACAGTGACCAGTAGATGCAGATGTATTGTAAATGACTAATGCAGGCCCCAAACAGTGGAGGATATTGCGATTTCAAGGGCTTGCACTTTGTTGGCAATGCATGCTAGGTACTTATGCATCATTTCGCTCCTATGCAAGCAGGGCTACCCCTCATGGGTTGCCTTACTTCATACCAATCAGCAAGGGACATGACTACAGCGAAAAGCAATCCCTTTTCTTGCCTGAAAGAACATTAAGGAACGACATACTGGTCTGCAGAAAGAAGTACCTGATTGGGCATCGCGCAAGCCAAGATGATGGGTGCCCTACGCGTACACTCCGTGGAAGCATGTAAGTTGACGTGGATCTAGACCCAACAAGAGCTTTATGAGTTATCAAGGCAAGGTAAAAGGATTCCAAACCACTGACGTGGACGGGGCTGTGCTATTGTCCTAACCGCTCTAGTCAAGCGCATATTACAGTCGGTATTTCCCTAGCAAGTCATTCGCACTTGAAGGAATAAATGCATATTTATGATGGCTATTTGGTACAGATGAGTGAGATTGGAACGCCTTCTATTCAAGTTTCCAGGCAATTCACCTTTGACAAGGTGATTATTGGTGCCAGGTAGCAGCTGCGCAGCTATAACGGTGATCAATTAACTGACTGCGGGGTCCTGAAACGGTCTTGGCGCATCTCATATCTAATTCAATGCACTCTAACCGAGCACTAGTATTATGCAATATTACACTGCGTGATCCATGTGGCCTCCGTGCACTCGCTCAGCAGCATAAGCCGGCAATGAATGCGGAGAGACCACCTGTCGGATGTCCTGCACTATGCTATCTTTCTTGAATTGAAAATCGCAGGTCAATCTTTCAAAACAGGGTAAGTAGACTTCCAACATTACGGCTCGCAAGTATCAATCCTTGCGGCAGTCGAAGCCACATGAAACGCACTTCCTTCATGTTAAGTGACAACGTGCGGCGCACTGGCAGAACGCCATTACAGGAACCATCGTTGAACCCCAGACTAGTCACATGAGCTTGAAACCATGGCAATCCTAATCAAAGTAAGCGTCTGTCTGACCGTGGCCAATGTCCGGATGTATAGGAAAAAGAGATGCTTCTGATTTCATGCTAACACAACGGAAGTTCGTGGATTTCAAGCGTACAGGGGCATGTTTCAGACGTGTCCAGTGGATGCAGCAAGGAGTCAATATCCAAAGCATAGCCCCGCGGCTCAGCCTTTTATTATATTGGATATGCATGGAGTCCTTACACAAAAGCGTTTCAGACTCTTCCGAGTGCTGCTTACACTTCAAGAATCCGGGTCTTCGTGTTGTTTGATTGTTTCGTCATTTGACTGATGAGGACATTGAATTATTTCATCCAGCTCTGCCGCTTGTGGAAATGAATGCTTCGAGAACAGAAAGCATGATGCAAAATTGGACTGAAGAGTTGGAGAATGGAACAACGAGCTTTCAGATCATTGTGGAAGCAATGGAAAAAGACCATGGCTCTGAACGGAGTAGAAGATATTTAGCGATTCGTACGTCTTCCCATAAATCAAGCTAATATATAGCAGTCCAATGTCGCTCACATAAGAGAAGAGAACGACATGAAGACGCCTATGGAAACATAGCTAAGAATGGACCCTAGTCTAATAAGTCACATACTTACCGAGAATTGATGTTTATGCTTGTTGCATCGCGTCTACCCCGATACCCAATAGCTACCTCCATTGTACATGGTCCTCATTAATTGTACATATCGAAGGGACTGCACCAACTCAAGAAACTCATCTCACTCTTCACTTTAGAGTGACAAGTTCAAGAGGCCCGGTCGAAACTGATACGAGAAATGATGAACATTGGCCACAACGGATCTCCAAAGTGCAGAAGCCATCCTTCAGGCAATTTACAGGCTCAAGAATTCGTAAACGGCAAAGACCGAGACTTCTGCAGATTGAAAGTGACGAATGCCTGGTCAAGCCTAGTCGACAAGTAATAATTAGATAATAGAATACCAGCGCGATACACAACTTTAGAGACAGGCACCTGCTTTCATTGTGCCAGTAATCTTGTTTCGGACATGATGCGCTGCACCAATACTCCACAATCGGGGCCTATCCTTACGATTGTTTCCTTTAAGGCAAATTGTTGACGAAAGGGTTTAGCGCTGAACTTGCTGGTTTCTCCACATGGCGTAAAGAGCGCATAAACTCGGTGAGCGTGCTCGCCAATAGAGTTACAATCAGGCTGAGGAATGGCAAGCGGATTTCCTGGTGCTGCCACTTTTTCCCGACGCGGACACCGAATAGATCCACACGGCAATTATGACTTCAGGCAAAATATGCAGATCCATAGAGAAAAGGCGTCTGTGACTGTTCCTCTACTCGGGACAAATGCATCGATCGAGAGGTGTAGTGACAGCCTTAGAGTGAATCTCATAGTAGCATACACAACACCGTAAAGCGATGTGGTTATTGTGGATGCGCCGGTAGAGTTCAAGTTGCGCTTAGGTAACACGAGTTAGGTACCTAATTTAGTCGCTACCACAGCGGCACTCTAGTGGGGCCGGCGCCTTCGCGAGATTGCGATCGAGAAGAACTCTAATTCATCTTAATGGAACAGCTTGCAGTCTGCAACATCCTGCTTTTGAAACAGGTCTCAGCTGTCCAAGTCTCGTGGGTCCTCTGGGCTTACTGCCAACTTTTGTGTCAAAAGGTAGGGTCGTTGGTAAGCTGTCGTCAAATGGCAAGGCTGCTGGATCTGCTACTAGGGCAATAAATATGTAGGCGGAAGCAGGCTAGTAGGCGCTTGGTTCAGATGGCCCGCCTCTCAATGCAAGCGTAGACCAATCTGGTTGAACTAGTAGAGACCAAGAGCGCCAATGAAGTACGACCTAAGCTGCATGGATAGGTGACTGGCAGTACCCTTGTATTACGTGGGTCTTTTAGGGACCAAAGGGTATGGTCTGTTCTGCGGAGCCAAGGACATGATCTGGTTGAGTCGAGCGTAAGTGCCTTGGAAGGCCATCTGGACTCTGTCTAAATACCTCGAGCTTCATTACTTCATCGGGTAATAGTATACTGAAGACTCCCATAACTTCAGAAGCTCGTAGGCCCACTCGTCAGAGCTCAGTCACAAAAATCATCCGAATCGGAAAACACTAATCTACAAAAGTACAATAGCACGACTTCACCCGGAAGGCACATGCAATGATCACCACTCGCCGCTTTCTCGTAAGTTCCAAAATCTACTCGGTGGGTAGGTTGATATGCGTTATGACAGGATCATGCGAATGTCCTAGTGATAGTCACATCGCCATCGTCCGTATACGTAAAGGTATAGGAATGAACGCCATCATGCATTGCGCGCTACCCGAGTATGCCACATCCACAATGTAGTCACATTGCGCTCAAGCACACCTCACAGCTTCCGAGAACACCGCGGACGTAAAAGCCCCCAGAAGACGGCGAGTAAAGATATCGGCAGAACTACGCTCGGATTGCAATGTGGTAGCCATTTCTGCCTTCCTGTCGGCCTTGCAATATTGTTCCTGTCAATGTTTTCGAGGTGTCTGAGCTGCAACCATCTATAAATAGGCCGGAGTATTCCAAGCTAAGTCACATAGTACACAAATCACCGCTTCTCTATTAGCCCCGCGGGTACCGTTGCGTAGGACCACAGATGTTGCCACCAGCTCTACGTCATTCTGTGACAGGATTTCCCGGGTGGAGTTTAGTCACCGCCCTTCAACCTTGGTCAGTATGGATCCATATAGATAGCCGAAATCAAGAATACCGGAATACTAGCTCTTGTTGAATGCTTCCTTCACCACAAGGAGCCCGAATGAAGATTAGTAGCTGCCTCGGGTCCTGGGCGGCTCGTTAACGCTAAAGAGTAATTAGTTGATGGTGCCATCTTACGTAGTCTCCGTCTCAAGGCTTGTAGGTCTCAGCATCTTCAGGGTTTTGATCGCCTACTAGTCCTTCAATTTGTTCACGTTCTGGCAAATAGCCCACGTCTCGATCCTTCGGTAGACCCGACGATGAGTCAATATCAAAAAAGCTACTCTGTGTCCACCCCGAAATCCTCGGCCCACCCGGCCGTTGAGACTTTCCTGGACTAAGGTCTACCATAGGACTATCCTCGATACTATTATTAAGCTCAGCAGGCTCAGATATGATTGGACCGAGAACATCAGATTTGTCTAAATCCATGGGCGTAGGGGCAAGACTTGAATCTCCAGGCTCTTCATTTGACTCTGAAGCAGCAACACTTTCGGATTGCGGAGTGTATTCGGTGATACTATCGTGCAAATCTGATGGAGCAATGCTTTCCGTTCGGGGGGTATAAGAACCCTGTGCCTCGTCGTAGGTCATGATACTATCTTCATCACGTGATGCTGTTGAAGTTCTGCTCTGAGCTGCCAGGACGTCGCTGATGTAGTCCGTAACCTCGAAACGTTTAGTCACTCTATCATAGCGTATCCAACGATCGGCCTGTGTCCGTTAGCGAAAGCACCCATTCCGTCAAGTGATAAAACTTACAGAGGCAATGCGGTGTCCAAGCCATAAAATTCTCCCTACTCGGGCATGAACCATCGACGGGGGGTCATGTGTGCGTTCATCATCATCTACCATGGTATCCGTGAACCAGTCCGGGGGAAATAGCCCAATTGTATAATGTTGTCCTCTTAGCACAAAGTCTTCCAGTAGTGGCCTGCCCTTTTCGGAGTCCGATTTGGGAAATTCTTTTGCCCAGACCTTGTCTGTCATAGTCTGGTAGTCTTGAGCGAGTTCATTGAGATAGAGGCAAAGCGCAAACCAAGGAATATGCCGCTCTATCAATCTCCAAACAAGTGTCCTTTCGAAATACTTACAGGTTTCCTGAACCAAGATGAGACTCCAGAGGAAGGTTACGTATACATTAACCAAAGGCTGGACGTTGCTATCCTGAGTGCGTTTCAGCGAGATATCCAGGACGGTCGAGGTGAGTCTCAAGGCTTGTGACGTGAATGTCGACGTTGAAGTTTCCTGGGACAAAACCAAATCTTCATTGTCTTGGTCGGATAGTCCAACGGCAGTCTTTGGGGCTGTTTTAACAGCTTTAACGTTTCCTGAATACGTGCCCTGATCCGCAGAGGCTTCGAAGACCGTTTCTCGTGAGCGGCTGGCATCTTCGTAGATTATAGGTAATACCGGTCTCAATCCTCCTTGCTTGGTATTGCCGTATCCAAAAATGGCGGCTATGTTAGAAGCCGCAGCATGAACGCCCGTCTCCTTGAATTTGGTACCAGACTTGGTAATGAATCTATCCCAAAAGCCATCCTTCGCTAGCTCATTCACCGTGGTCATGAATTGATCAGTAGTATCCGCATGTTGACCGGTGAACAGGAGTGCATGGGCTCTGATAAAAATTGTCTCTACAGATGGTGACCGCCTAGGTACTGCATCAGTCCCTTTAAGGATGGGATTGAACATCGTCATGATACTGCCTCGTGCACTTTCGAAAGGGGTGACACAGGTTAAAGACCTCGTATACAAAGACAATTGTTCCAGGGAATAAGGTCGAGCCAATATGGCAAGATGATGATAGAGCCTTCCTATGGTGGGAGTTTGATCAGCAGCTTTGTTATACCAAAAACGTGCAACGTTGCTCCAGGTCTCACGGTCCCTTGGTTCGTCATCTTCAATCGCCATACGATATCGTCCTAGATCCCCTAGATGTCGTTAGTTCAGCACGGCTTTTCTCGGTAGGTAGAGATCCTACCCACCCAGACATTCAATCCAAGTGTCTTCAAAAGCCGGAACAGTTTCGTAAAGGAGTGCCATCATTGAATAAGCAATGTAGATAAAAGCCAACATATGCTCCAGTGACTCTGGCAGTCTATGCCGTAAGACTTCAAGGAACGCATGTATCCCATGTCGCCACATTCTTGCTGGCATTGAATACTTCGCAGCGAGCCTACTTAATGCGGGGCTGGCTGCAGGATGTTGAGATGCTAGGAAGAAATCATGGTGCTCATGTAACAGCTGACAACAAAATAGCATCAGTTCATGCCCTTAGTAAATATCTGTAAAGGATCACTAGATAGAGCTTGGTTCCTACCTGCTTATGCAACGCGATCAGAGATTGCCACTGGTCATTCTTTAGTTGTACCCTTTTGGTTAAGTCTTTCTCTTGAGCTGCAGTGGTCTGTTTCTCGTCGATGTCTATGCATTTGGCCTCTACCATCACAAGCCCCGCGTAGATGCCTTTGACCTCTATGACTAACTGATCGTGCGAAATAGGTCGGGTCTCTGGCTGTAATAGCATCTCAGGTGGTGCTTCCGGGTTCTCCCCTGACACATCGTCTACAGGAGTGGAGGCGCCAGGCGAAGGTGGCCGATCACGATCCACATTTACATTGGATGTTTCGACTAAACTATCAGGAGGTTGCTGCATTAAAGATCTATCCTGTATCAACTTCGGCTCGGGTTGCCATCCTTCCATATTATTTGAGTTAAATTCCTTTTGCGGTGAGAGATGGTCAGATAGTGGCTGCAAACGAGATCCAGATCGATTAAAACCTTGGTCATGGTCCCGCCCAGAGCCTTGACCGGAAATTGGGTCCGTATGTGGGTCAAATAATAGCTTCCTTTGAGCAAGTCCTTCGCGCAAGGAACCTCTGTCACCGGGGGCTTGCTGACGACTGGCTTCTGAAACGTTAGTATGAATATCTCCTCCAGATAATTGTCCCGCATGCCGAGTTCGGCGGGTTCTTGAGTCCGCTTTATATTTATTTGAGGGTGGAGTAGGCGGATGAGACAAAACCCCAGCCTCTCTGCTTGGAGAAAATCTTGGTTGTATAAGGCTACTCTGACCCTTCGGAAGTATTCCTCGTTCAGGCATAGCATCTCTAGATAGAGTTGGCTGCTGTTTATTGCCGTAATCGCCTGGAGGAGAGTGCCGCCTATCCTGGTTCTCATGCTCTGTATCACCTGTGATATATGCTGTTGTGGAATTCGCTTTGACATGTGGTTTCGATGAAGGATCGGTTGCATCCTTGGTAGAGGTAGCCTTGTATTGCCTATATTTGCCTACCGTCAGCTGAGAGATAGCGGTGAGCAAAGGTCATGTACTTACACCTTGGACCTCTCACAAAATTTCGCTCGCGCTTCAGCCTGATCCTCAAAATCTGTGATATCGGGCGAGTCGTGATGTGCTTGCTTAGCATGTGCCCACAGCTTCGGTGCTGCCTGGAAGGTTTCACTACAAAGGTAACAAGCGTAGCCTTGGGGACCCCCGGCAGCTTTGCGAAGAGCATTGTGGATATTAGCGACCAGGTCGTTGCTATGCTTGTCGGTCATCCCGTTACGATATAAGCACAAGCGATATTGCAATCAGAGGTTGGCTACACGGTGTTAGTGGCATCCCGCAAGCTGAAAGGCTTCACAAACCCAGGCTCATGCTCGCTCCGGGGGTCCCAGCTTGGTGTCCTTGTGGCGCTTCAGGCGACTAGGTCAATGGTGACGTTTGGAAATTTTTACGATACCAAGGCATCAATAAGGAGGAATTAGATGTCTGCACGATGTCGAGATTAAAGTCCTCACAGAGCCTCAAAGTAGTTCGCCAAACAAGCAGCCGAAAGTAGGCAAATTAGGCAAACGTGGCGTCAATTATCGTCCGCCGTATGTATCCCAAGTCGCTTCGAGATGGCGCGAGGACCCGGGCACTAAACGTAGAGGAAGTGCATGGATCGCCCAACGCACGTTACTTACCTAGGTATCTTAAGCTAAGCTTCCAGCGACTACGGCGTACGTATTTAAAATGTCGAACTTAGGTATGTTTTGTATTGAAATTAACTAATCATACGCGCATCCATCAGTGCGCATTTACGAAGTCTGAACGGTCTGGCGTACCTTGATCATTCTAAGGGCTTTGTCTAAACAGATTGAGCTACCAATAATAGTCTCTCTCCAATGTTTGAGCATGGGCAAGTGCAGTTTAAGGGTTGTGCTACGCCTGTTTGTTAAGGCTTGCTTGGGTATGCATTCTCTTGCCCTTGAAGCCTAATCATGATTAGATGCAATATTTCTTGTTGTTGTGATGTTGTCATGGAATAGCCACCCAACCCAACTGTCTATAGGTATTAGACTTTTCTAACGGCGTCCGTGGTGACTCGACCTGGATGATCCTTGCCTTTATGACTTGATCCTCCTGTTCTTCGGCTTCAATCTGGCCGTGCTCTGTTGCTATTTGGTCGAAGTCAGGATACTGGTTAATCCTCTAGATGATATCTCTTTGACTCTGCTTCTCTTATAAATGTCACTTCCGAGTCATGCATTGGGGACCGATTCAAGACTCTGGGAATGATCCATCTCTGCGGCGCTCCCGCTGCTTACTGGGATGCTATTGAGGGTCAGACATTGATATGTAAGGCCTGCTTTGAGCCAGGCCAATGCTGTCATTTCCGCGATCTAAACATCTGCGGCATTGGGCACGATCTGCCGGACACGTCTACGTCGCTTGAGTCGTGACCGACTTGAGGTCTGAATTGGAGTTCTTGCAGATAACTCATGCACAATCTTCCACTGTAACTTGCTTAGATGCCTGCTCAACTTTCGCCAGTAGTGTGTCTCCGAAGCCCTATCCTGGAGCTCATTCATTGGGTGGCTAAGTACACCGCCCTCACCAATGGCCAAGGGCCGGCCTAGTTCCCTCACTTTAATATCTTAGGCGTGCAAGAGAACTTGTCGATGAGTCTCGATTCAATGGAATTACAAGGTAGGTATTCCACTTCAAGGCTATCCCCTTACATGTTGGAGACTTCTGAGCAATATTGGGGCTGCTTGCCACTATGCTCAAATTCAACTCGAACTATTCATGATTATCTTTTGTACTCATACATTGATGACGATGCATTCATACTTTTCATTTTTCGTTAGCTCTTGAATTCAGAGGAAGGTTCCAGCTCTTGTTGACCAGATCCCCCGTAGGTTTCTCTGTCCTCATATGTGATCTATTATGCCCAAGAAAGTGGAATCCTCGGCTTCCGTGGGAAGGCCACTGGGAAGCGTCTGAATTACCGAGACCAGCCCAGCAATGTGGAAAATTGCTTTTTCATGAGCAACCTCGGCTTCAGAAGGTGCTAGCCGCCACTGTCATAGCATTCGTTGCATTATCTTTCTCTATCAAACTTGATAAAACACCAAATTCTAGTTGTATCTTGTGTGTTTCATGTTAGGTAGATAGTGTATCTGCTTTGTGAGATCAACTTTCTTACTACCTCCACCCCATGTTCAGCGCCAGGTCCGTACTCGGTAGACTTTCCGCGTTACAGCGCTGGATATACTGACCGCCAGGGGGCTGTATACGTCACGTATCGGGCTGGTGTGGGGGCTACGGTGCCCGATGGTAGCCAGAGGAAGATATGCAACGTGTCCTTATCAGAGCACCTTCCGGAGACAGAGCAGAAGGCGCACTGAATTTTCGAACGCGTAGCTGTTACCCTGCTGTTTGTGTCATATCCTATCACCAGCGAAACGACGGATCCTAAATCTTCGGGTAACGCCAAACGTAATCATTCTACTGCTCACAATAATGCATTACTGGACTCAATGCAATATTAAAACATGGACGGCAATAAGATCATAAGACCCTATCAGCAATGGGCTGGGGATCAACATGGAGTCAGCAATCACCAATCGACAATCCTTCATATTCTTGACTCTTGCGGCCGATGGATTCTAGGGTCAGGAAATCAAGTTATCTAAGTATAGGCAGATAAGTTGCGACTGCTGTCACTCTCACGCTGGCTCTTAGTGCTTAGTAGGTTGGACCTCGCCTCCGAAGGTCAAAGGACGACATCCCAGCGTCGGCCATTACGAGTCAAATGAGCCTTGAAGTACGTAATGCCTTGCGGGCGGTTTCGAATAATCCATTCAGCCTTTGCGCGTGAAGATTTGCTCAAAGCTATGTTTCTAAATGCGCTATTTTCTGCATACAGGATTAGGAAGTTCCAACCGAGGGGATATCAGACAATGTTTGCCAACCACTAGGTAAGTGCGGCTTTGTTGGTGAATGACCATCATCCCTATGATCCAGCATCTACTGGTAATGATATTGGCGCTACGCGTTTCTCTAGGTGATGGTCAAGTTGGTTTTGAGGGTTTTACGGACAACGACAATCCAGAACATCAAACTCCTTGAAACAATTCCCGTGTCTCGCCAAGATAGGCTCAGCCAGAATGCGCCTCTCTTTGTTTTAAATTGAAGTAATTACTGACTAAGCTGTATAGGTCTCTTTGCCCCTATTCGCCCTTTCCCGCATTCGCTTTGCCCGCTTGACCACTGCCAGTGTAGCTGACTTAGCATTATTATCGATCGTGCGCTAGTAGTGGTGTAACCATTTAGGAATTTTCGAAGAGTATGCCGCCATGCAAAGTCCCTAGATACAGAAATGTTTACACTACACGAAAATCACACGAGCCCCTCACTATGTCAAAATGATTGGCTCAAACAGCGATATGTACATACGCAGGCCTACCCAAAGCGTTTGAGTAGGCGACACGCTCGAATCTCCCCTCTCGCAGAGATACACTTCGGAAGGGAAGCCTCATACTGTAAAGTAAGCTAGATTTGAAAGCTTGGCTTTGGAAAATTATCAATACGCTTGATATAATATGCGACAAGGGTTCTCAACCGCCCACTACTTTTGCTGTCTGTTGCGGCATGCCACGATGCCTGCATATGAACGCCTGCAAGCCTTTCTAGAGAGCCAGCCGTTGTCATCATTAGCCGAAGGTCCTCATCCCATAGGATTAGAGAATCGACGTCTGGGTTCATTTCACTGACACAGCATGTGCATAAGACCTCCTAGAAGCTAAATTAAATGCCTCCGCCCGCACAGACATTACATTTCCGTCAGCACTTGTTGTAATCCCGGAAAGCTATGCTGACTGAAAGGCGAATCATTGGTTGTGATTGGAGGGTGTATAACCTATCCCATGTATCCTTCCAGCAAGATAAACCTACTTCTACGCTAACATAGACCCTCGTGGCAAATTGAGTCAGTGATTCGTTCAACACGAGAGTCCCGGAAACCTCAAAATGAAATGCGACGGAGATTCGTCGGAATTTTTGACTCTTACGGTTGCCACGTTCAAATTTGCCTCAATCGCACACGCACCTAGAAAGTATGCAGTTGTTGCCTACAGCACCACAATAGAAGGTAGTGTGGCCAAGGACAAATAAGCACAAATTTTCGTTTCCCAGTACAGCCACATAAAGTGACGTGCGAACGCCACTAGGGCAGTCGAGGTTTTGCTGTGATTCTCGGGTGACACCAGTGGCCTGAACTGACTCCTGAGAAGCCTCAGCAACGAGACGGCTGAATTCTTGGAAATGCGGAATCTTGGGTCATTTGAAGCAAACAACAAGACAGATTTGCATTTGAGCTCTGCATCGATCCCGAGGCAGTGTGTGAATGTCTAAAGAACAAGAAATGTTTATTACAGAGACCGTCGATGGAAGCAAACAGAGACACGAGCAGATGCAGGGGAGAAGACTAAACAGAGGTTAGTCACGGAAAGAAGGGTTAGGAGCCTTTCGCAGGGCGAACAAGATCCAAGCTGACATATGGTAGATTCTAACGGCCTTCAACATCAACTCAGAAAACACGCTTCTTGCTCAATCAACACACCTCGCCCTCATTTCATATATCTGTTGTATATGCCAACTGGGCGAAATAAATATGGGTCTTTGATGCCTGGAAAGTGATGTTATCGGCGCATCCAGAGGATGTACAGTGAAAAATATCTCAATGACTTGATTGCACCGAGTGCAAGGAATTCCTAGAGAATGGAAAACTAGTTGCATGACGCGGAAGAGGGATATGAACAGCAAGCCAAGGCCGTGATGATATGACAAAAAAGTATATCGAAGAGGAAGAGTGGAGGGGTTATTTCGAGTGAACTGGTAAAGCCAGTAGGGTGAGATAATCAGAGTTGCTCATGGTTGGTTCTATGCACCACCATGTTGTGGGTTCCCAGGACAGGGTTACCCTTTCAGCTTGGTTTCTACTCTTCTAATAACATCCATGCCGATAAATGGCCAGCTTACAAGACATAGGCTTGGTCTTCCGATAGAAGTCGCTGCCCTCTTCCGCTCGCTATACTCCCACTGGCCAAAGTGCCTCAGGAAATCGGATGGCGCCCTCCAAAACTTTGACATGAGATCAATAACAGCATCAGTCTTATCGATGTCTACACGGAAATTGGATGGTCACAGAGTACCACAGCTTCATGGGCCCAAGCCCTGCAGCTATCGTTTCAGCACCGTTGAGCAGTAGTCGCTTAAACTCGTGTGAGGTTACTCGAAACGAGTTGCTACACCCTAGGTCCGTCGGCAGGATCCGACTTAGAAAGTGAACACCCTACTCCGGTGACAGCAGTTTCCTACGACGTCAAGAACATCAGCAATCTTTTCTGAGCACAGTCATGAACCCACTATTCTGTATTATATATTCTACTCTGCCGAAGCTGATCTATAAGCCGTGGAAACCCATGGAGCCAAAATGCACTGCCTCCTTACGCCCCTGATCTCTCTGGGGACTCGGAAGCCAGTTTCGCGCGAATAAGCCAAGCTGACGCAATGGTGGTGTTCATGCGGTGATTGATGCAAACAAAGAATATGTAGGCAAATTGCGGACGCAGTCTCATATGTAAACGTAATTCAAAATTGCCTAACCCAACTACATTATGGCTTTGCTCGGAATGGACTGTATGTCAACATCGCTTTAGAAGACGTACGTCCTCACGTGTGCCCGACAAAGCGGCTAACAAATTTTCAGAGTTTTAAAAGACGTGCTTAATGGCGTAACCATCGAGTCGAATTTCCTCTTGGGTGGGAAGGCGACCCGAATCGCCACTCTACATTGCGAGTCATTTTGGCTGTTCCTCTTACTAATCGCGGAACAAGCTTATCCCCGGAGCTCGGCGTCTTTGCACTGACTTAGCAGTTCATGAGCCAGAAAGCCTACGCTTCACTTGTACCTGGGCCCGCATCCTGAAAAGGCAACTGTGCAGAAATGGAGTTAGCAAAATGAGCATTCTATTCCCGGCTGTTGTCCCGTGCTAAATGCAGCTAGAGGAGCATCCCGTCGATTCTCCGGCGACTGCGATAATAGAATATCTATCGGCTGGCAGAGAGTGTCAAGTAACTAGATTCCTATCGCGGACTGTAACAACCCGTTGAAGATCTGTGATCTGGCCGTCCCAATCATACCTTTCCCGTTTCTATAAAACAGGCGGTATGGATTTGACGACTGATATCGCTATGGATTGAAGAAGAGTTGCGATCTCCAAGACTCCTGCAATGGCTTAGTAAGAGGTGGTGCTGGAAATTGGAATGGCGCTTGAGTGTAGTTCCTACTTACGTTCCAGATCAGCACTCTTGAAAGATACGGTAATACGCAGAAAGGATATTGCACAGCAGGACATACGCAGCTACCAGTCAATCACGATTTCTCTTCTCCTTCAGAGCGTGAAGCAATAGATTCCCCCGTGCAATTATAGTGTTCCACCATTTGTTCTTGGTATCAAGAGGCCCCAGATCTATCCTGAAGTAGTCAAATTTCCATTGTGATGGAAGCAGGTGCCCTGTATTTACCGGGACCACAGTACACCTGTCGAAGCTCATTTGCCGGCTTAAAAGTGCCTTGTCAGAGCCAAGTCCTCACTAGCAAGCCGGGTCTCGTGCAATAGAGGACTTACCATAGGCAGGAGTGGTCCATATTTCATCCACAACCTTTGATCTCCTGGTAGTGATGAGCGTGATCTGGCTTCAGTTGAAGCATATCAAGCACCATATGTTTTGGCCAACTCGCTGGCAGACAAAAAGATCTTATGATTGAAGTCTCGCCCGCCAGGTGCTGGTTCAATTGTAGTACGCGCAAAAGCATTTGCGTTCGGTAGCCCGAGAGAAGCAGGATTGCCGGAGCTTTTCAGTTGCAGTCCCAATGTGAGGGAAACTACCCCAGCGAGAGGAATCAAAAGAAGGCCTCCCAAAAAGTTTCACAGCTGTATGCTCCTGCCATGCCGTCCACGATCTAGATATGAACCATTATGATAGACCCCAGCCCGGCTATCTTCCTGCGGGGGACTCGACCGAGTCCGAGCACAGGGTGCATATTTCGATGATCCAGTGACGGTGCAGTTGCCCCATCTAGTTTAGCGCTCCAGCACAATTGAGGTGGCAAAATGAGCACCTACACGGAGAATTGATGTAAGAGGAGTTACAATACGAGGAATACGTTTGGTGACAGCGGAAAGGGTTGCTAGCTACCAGAAAGTCAAGTCAGCCCACAATATCATCACCATCAAAGCGTCAGCCTACGGCATTGGCAATACCACCGTGTATCCATTCATCGTGTTCTCAAAGTCCCATCAAAACGATTTCTTAGCTCCTAAGGTCCTCAGCAAGCCTGGTATCCAGGATCCCGTGGAAGATGTCACCGATGCGACTCCAGATCCCGCGGGATTTGAAAAATTGATCGGCTGGAGACGCCGTGCAAGCCATCACGATAACTTCACAAATAAGCATAGGGAGACATATGTTATATTGGGACATAGAGAGTGCCCAGAGAGGGCAAGCCTCCCAAGCTGGTCTTCAGAAAGCAGAAATCAGAAAAGAGCCGCGAACGGAGGAATGTCATACCTCACTTATAAGCGTAGAAGCAAGGGTATCATGGTTCCATTTCCAGCGCTCGCAATCCTCGCTCATGCATTATCAAACCACCAAGACCTCAACAAGCACTTGATATCCCCTAGAAGTAATCGCCTCCACCATCATCCCCACCCCCATCATAATCGTCACCAGCATCGTCTCCCCCGTCATCGAAGTACTGCTCCGCATTATAATCCCCGCCATCATCGTCATCATCAAACTCATCATCCACCTCCTCGCCCTCCAGGGGATCATCCTCATCTGGATCTTTCGGTTCCTTTTCCTCGCCTTCATCACCAGACATGTCGGCATCAACTTCATTGAATTTCGCGTAGCCAGGGATTTGTAGACTCTTGCCCTTGGTGCTACTGTCTATGACGCCGTTAGTTTCGGTGGCTGTAGGGTCAAGGGTGGACCAGAGTTCTCGAGGAAAAAATTTGAGTACTAATCGACTTAGTAAAGACGCCCTTCAGTGCATGGTACCTGGACAAACCGTATGGTCTTGTATCTAGCTTAGGTATCGTCCGCCGCTTCTTCGTATATCTCTGACTATACTTTGGCATTCCCTCAAACGGATTAAACGAAGCAGCTGGCTTATTCCCGGATTTCCCCACTCGCACATTGTCTCCCAGCACAGTATATAAAGGTCCGTTGTGTATACTGTCCCGTAGTCTTCGAAATCTCGCAATTTGATCCTTTTCCTTTGCAGTTAGAGGTCTTGCCGCAGGGACTTTGTACTCGGGAAACAGAGGTGTGGGCTTGGGCTTATTGTCGAGCTCAAGTTCTGGATCGTAAGGAATATCTACCCCGCCAATTCTGTAGAGGTCTCCTTTGCCTTCTTTCTTGACGCGAGGACCTTGTCTAGCCTTTGCACTTGGTGGCATCTTGATTGTGAACTTGGAGGGTATGACATATGGGTTTCTGTCTCGAACGCTTGTTAGCAATGCTGAGTTCGGAGCGTTAGTGTGGTGGGTCACAAATTCCAAGTAATGCACCATCGGCCCGCTCTTTGAACACTTGCATCCAGTTCTCACCCATTTTTGCTTCAAACCATATTAGCACAGGATGAGGTTAAGAACAACTTGTTTACCTTGAGCTTGAGAGGGAGGCATGTGCGTTCCTGGGCGCCATATGACACGACTTCTGCCCTCATCACTGAACGATGACCTTCTCAGTGCTGACCAAGGAAGTGCGGGCTCATCTACAAGACGTCCACGACGATCCAAGCAAATCTCTGAACGAGAGGCTTCTTGAGAGCCTTGATGGGCAAGCTACCGGTTTGTTATGAGCCCCTTCTGTCTTTGGCAGATCTAAGTTCTTACCAGAGGCCATCGACGAATCTGACCGAGATACCCTCCTCAATCAGCTTTCAGGGCTCCTTCCTCTTCTACAACAAGATCCTACACCAGTGACCGACCTCATCAACCGACTCATATCTCCCACTAGATATGAATTCTCCCGTGTGCTCTCCATTACACCTCCAGTAGACTTCGTAACTGGCCTGGCTGCCCCTTCGCCGCCTGTCAATACAACCACACTCAAACTCTTACAGAAAGCTCAATACCGGATAGGCGATATTGGTATCGTGGCCGGGAAGCCGGATGTGGTTGGGGCTTTGGTCCGGCTATGGCTTTGTTCCCAAGACACTGCAGTAGCAAGACTAGCACATGATGTGATATCAGGGCTTCTACAGGCTGAAGTAGGAAGTCAAGAGGATACTGTATTCACAGAAAGAAAATGGATGTGGAGAAGGATGTTTAAAGACCGAGACATTTATGGCTCCATATTTTCAATATGCAGCCTTACTACGGCAGGACAAGATGGCCAGCCATCCAAGCGTGAGAAGACAGTGGCACAGGCAAGACTACTAGACATGATCTTGAGAATTGACGGTGATGCGGTACGGCAGTCTCAGATACCAGAGATCGAAAAGCAGTATGGCGTTAATGAAGGAGGTCTACTCGAATTCGCAGCCATACATATGGTCGATTACCACAACGACGTTCTGATGCATCTGAACTTGCTCGACTTTTATGCAATGTATTTGAGTGGAAAACAGAAGATATTATCACAACGTTCAGAGCAGATCACGAACCCATCCACCCAACCCTCAACCTTTCCACTTGACTTCTTACGCCAACATCATGTACACCAGCGTTCTTTGGCATATTACCTCAACCCTGACGCTCAGGATCCAGTCGACGTCTCTTTCCTCTATGGCCGTTCTGCAAATTACCTCTCTACATGGGCTTCCACCTACCCCAATGACTTTCTCGAGCCCGGAGTAGTTGAAGCTACACTAAGCCGTCTTTTAAATGTCCTTCAAAAAGTGTCCCCTGGCCAATGGGCACAAGGACGGGCTCCCAAAGACGACCTTCACGTGGTAGCATCTCTGCCCCGCGTTGTTCTAATTCCTAGGCGCCAAAGTCCTTCTCCCTTGTTTTTGATTCCGTCAAAGCCAGCAAATCCAGACGCCTTCCTGACGCTAGCCTATGTTTTCAATGGCAGCCAGGAATTGGCCTCAGAAACCAGTAATACGGAGAATGCAGCTGCCAGAGCATTGTACTATCTATACATGGAGCAGCATCCGGACTTTTGGCGTCAAGTAGTCACTGCCGCGGAAACTGTTGCGCTCAAAGAGGTCGCATTAGCAGCACTGTCGCTCATGACAGCTGTGATTACCGCTCATTGGGCACTTTTACCCTCTACTACATCATTCCCGGCCACGTCCTTCGCACTCCCTACTGAAGACGCTTTGGCTAACAAATGTCATGCTCCATCTCTACCAGCAACCGGCATTGAGGCAATTATGACAGAGCCAGCTATTGGTATTGTAATACCTTATCTTATTAAGCCCGCCCAGACCTTCAGCAACTTAGTTGGTGGAGGAAGAGGAGACGTTGAGAGTGCTGCGTATAAGGTTGCTGTTGCTAAGCACGAAACGCTTATACAGCTGCACGAGAAATTGAAGGATTGGGTGGGGAATTATTCTGAGGCCCAACAAATGCTGGCTACAGTGGCTAGACGGGTTGCTCAAGGACCAATGGGCGGGACCAGTGACGTTGGTGGGAGGGTTGGCACTATGGAGTTATGAGCCTTTTTGGACGCACGATACTCTTTGCTGCACAAGTCACGACATTAAGGGCCACCGGATGCGGGTGAATGGATGATAAACAAGCATGAATGAATATCAAGCATGATACCCGGAAGAGGAGCATAGCGAGGTTGCAACGGCTGACTAAATCTGGAATTCTGGCCAGGATTTGACTTCATTGACATCCTGAAATGCTTAGATCAAATCACTCCAGATACTTTGTGGTTCTGGTCATATCAGCTCACATTATTTTTAGCCTCCTCCGGGCAATTGGACGGGGTCTCATCATTGTGAGCAACAATGCTTTGACATCAATGGAAAAAGGGCTGCAAGGTTGCAGGACTCGCAAGCAATGCAAGGAATAGTGATAAATGTCCGTGAAATTTCCACGTCATTACCTGCGCACCGAGCGGGGAACAAGTAACCAATATATTGCTCCTTATGGTTGAATTGGAAACCCGATCGAGCCCACCACTAGCAAGGAATTGTTTGTCGTGTTCGCGAAATGGATCATTTCTGCCGATGATAAAAGTATACTACTTATGACTCTCAACAAGTAAGCCTGATCAAGGAGCATTATTGTGCCTTGATTGCGATTGCTGAATTTGGTTTATCTCCTGGGAGATCTATCGACGATAGGCAGATTTGGAGGTGAAGTATTCAAAGCATCCTTCGGATTTTCCATGCGATTCGTCTGCAAACTACGTGCATGATGGCAGGAGGAACTGGATCCAAGACTTCCCCTACCTAGGAAGAAGAGATTGCCGGTCAACAGAGTTCTCATCGTTGTTGAATTGGTTGCCGGATCTCACACAGCAGTGCTTCGAGAACTATTGTTACATACCCAAAATGAATTATCCCTGCCCTCGGTAAGAGCACTCGACGTATGACAGTCATCGTCTCTAAGTCGCCACGAGAAGTTTTAATTGGGCTTGTTCATAAGCGATGGCCTGGAACCTCTACCTACAGAAGACATTGGGTGTCCAGGGCGTATCGTGTTTCCAAATAATTGTCTCCCTCCCTGCAGTACAGACTTGCCTGCGAGAAGCAGAAGCACATGCTGATTGACCTTACATCGGTGCTTAGGACCTTTGCTATCTTGTACACATACACCGGTGAGAATCCATTCGACCTTGGTTGGCCTTTACATTAAGTTCGTTAGAAGGGACTACTGATACGATTGGGTCTTCGAATATCAATTACATTTGTGAGGGCCTCTAAGAATTTCATGCATGACAGATGAAAGCAAATGCGTAGAAAAAGTTTGTTTATCACAAAACTCGCGATTCTTCCGTCCAACCCAGCCTGTCAGTATCGTCCATGCACAGCAACTTCATGTACCGCTTGCGAATCCAATTCATTTGGATATTTCCGCTCATTTTCAAGCTCTTGCGGTGCCTTAGGATCGTCCGCCTCATGAAGTCCTCGTCCCGTTCCTTTCCCCCGGTTGAATCGCTTGTCATTAACTATGCCAGACGTTCTCTCGGCACGAAGGCGCAGCTTGTGTTCTCGAAAGAGCAGGAGAAGGCTCCCGAATGCTATCACGCCTAACGGAGCGCCTACCCCGATACCTATTGCTACACGCTCATGTGACTGTTGCTGAGGTTTAGATGTAGGTGCATTTTGGCTCGCCGTGGGATTTGCTTCGGGCGAGCAAGCGACCGGATTTGAGGGTCCTGAATTCGAGATACTTTCCGTCGCGCTTGACGCAGAAGTGTTCGTTGCAGAGATATTCAACTCTGTAGCGGGGTAAAAGAAATTCCGAAAACCCCCTGTGGTGGCCCCGGGATCGAACAACGTAGTATTGCAGCAGCCAGCGTTACCTTCCGCACTGCCTTCTTGGGCACCGCAGCACCAGAGTCCACGTGCCGAGCCGTTATTCCAACCGCAGTGGTACAGGTTGCTGAAGCTGTGGATGGCCGCTCCCCAAGTCAGCGGACTGGACATCCCAATACCTAGGCTGCCGTTACATACAATCTCTGCATTGCGGACAACATTGCTCCGAAGTCCAAGTCTGGTCAGTGCAGCCACCACGATATAAGAACCCAGCCCTACCATAACAGTAGCCAGTGATTGAGCAAGGGTCACCTACAGCACAGCATGCACTGTGGACTCCTTCGGCGGTCGAGTTGCAAGGCGTATAAGGTCCGGAGGGTACAATTCCGTCAGGGTTATAACAAAGAGTCTCAGCACTCGCAGACCATATGTGAATATGCAGCGCCAAAAAGACGGCGTAGATTGATTGGGTATACATGACTGTTCCTGAGCAAAGAGGGTTCAAGAGCAGAAAGACACTGAGCGATGAGCAGCACGGAGGGTAAGTATATGGAGCCGAAAAGTCATATGACCACGTATAAGAACCCGAAGACGCGCTTTGCCATCTTATAGCAGGGACTTGAGACAGCTCGCCTATTGTCCGTTCACAGATATCAGCAATGGATGGTTTCCAAGATTGATCATTAAATATAACATGCTTCAGCCACGGTGTTCAGTAGAAACAGATCGTCCACGTATCATCCATGACTCTTCACGTCTGGGCTCGTAAGATTCGGGCGTACTACAAGTCCTCCTCAGTCTGCATACCGTTAGCTGCTCAAACATGCGTCAATCCAATGATATACAGGCGTAACACTCCTCTAGATATCCTTCGTTCTTCAGCTCTTCAGCTCTGCAGCCCTAAGGCCCAATAGGAGGAAACGGGCGATGGTCCGCAGCACCGCCCGAACACTGAGAATCAATCTCGTCAGGTGAAACATTGGATTGTAACAGAGTATGCAAATGCGATCTGTGCGTAGATAGTAACAGGTGAAATACGTTCGGGAAGGAATTTCTAAGGAAGGTAGTACCTTAGCGAACTATGTGTTTAGTGTACTCTGTAGCCTTGCATAATTATGACATGGTTGGCCAAGAAATTAAGGTTCAAAACACCGCCCATAGCACTCATATCATGATCAATAGACCTTGGCAACATTCATACCTCTATAACACCAGACATGGCATCCATGGACTCGAATCCACTCATATCCACCCACAAATCTTCCGACTCCAGCCTCAACATACACCTCCATCCTCTTATCCTCCTCACAATATCAGACTACATCGCACGACATACTCTCCGTAACTTGAAGAGTCCCATAGTAGGCGCATTACTTGGTCAACAGAATGGACGAGATATCACCCTCGAGCATGCCTTTGAGTGTCAAATGATTCAAGATAGCGGTGAGACCATACTGCACCACGAATGGTTCAAGGATCGATTACAGCAATACAAAGATGTACATCAGGACCCACCGTTAGATCTGATGGGCTGGTTCACTCTGACGCCAGTGTCTGGACCGGAAGCCCTCCATGTGCCGATTCATGAGCAGATACTAAAGCTCAATGAGACGGCCGTACTACTCGCGTTCCACCCTTCAAGTGTGCTAGAGGGCGCATCAGTCGGGGGCAAGCTTCCCTTGACAATATACGAGAGCTTATATGAGAGCGGGGAGGCAGGAGATAGGAGCATGGAGATCGATGGGCAAGACTCGCAACTGGACATAAGGTTCAGAGAGCTGCCATATAGCGTTGAGACAGGCGAAGCCGAAATGATCAGCGTGGACGCGGTGGCCGGGGCTGGAGGAAATGCTACTGCTGAAGATAGTACGGTGAAGAAAGCCGAGAAAGGTCAAGATAAAGGAAAGGGCAAAGCGCCACAGAAGCCCGTGGGGCAGGTAGACGAGAAGGGCAAAGCTGCATCAAAAGACTCCAAAGCTGCAGACGACTCCTCATTCCTATCAGCCGAAGACGAAGAGCGCAAGTCCCCACTCCTCCATCATCCCCTATATCCCCAACTAACATCAAACCTCCCAGTAATATCCTCCCTCAACGCCCGCGCCAACGCCGTAAAAATGCTGCACACCCGCATCCGGCTCCTAACCGCGTACCTCAACTCCATCCCCCTCTGCTACCTAACCACTCCCCACCCCAACACAGACCCAGACACCGAATCCCCCTCCAACCACACCGACCTCTCAACATCAACCCCGCAACTCAACCACCCCCTCCTCCGCTC
>NAPT01000009.1:0-111064 GCA_002927785.1 Cladonia uncialis
ATTAATTATAATATTTTTAATTACTAGATATTAAATTCTAATTTAAATATTTATATTTATAATAATTTAAATTATTTTTTAGCAACTTATTTTATTATATTTAATAATTATTTTATATTAAAATCTATAATATATTTAATTAAGATATATAATAATATTAATATTATTATTAATATTTTTATAAAGTAGAAGATAAAGATAATTTTTAAATATATTATTTTTATAATAAAATTCTTTATAAATTTAATTTTCTTTAGCAAAATAAAAAAGATAAAGATTTTATAAAATATCATAAAGAATATTTTATATATAATATTAAATAGTAAATAATACCATTTTTACTTATTATAAATTTATAATAAATATTAAATTATTAAATATAATAATTCTTTTTTATTTATAGCGAGTTATATTAATTTTATTATATTTAATAATATATTATTATTAAATTATATAAAAAAAATAGAATAAGCTTCTTTATTAATAATTTTAAAAATTATATTATAATTAAAAATTATTAAATTATTATTTATTTATTTATATTAAATTTTAAATTATATAAATATAAAGATTATTTTAAAGCTTTTATTTACTATTAATAATTTAAAATTATTTTTATTAATTACTCTAAATAAATTTAAAAGCTATAAAATATATTAATTATTAAAAACTTATTAAATTATTTTAAAAAGTAGTAATTCTAAAATATTATTAATATATTTATTATAATAAATAATTTATAATTATATTTCTATAGAGTAAGAATTTAATAATTATATATAAATTAATTATTTTATCTATAATTTTATTAGCTATTATTAGATTTAAATATATTACTATAAATATAAAACTACTAAAATCTGTAACTAAATAATAGATCTAGCAAGTAAATATTATTATTAATTAATAGCTTTTTTTTATACTAATAATAAAAAGATTCTTAAATAAATCTTTAAAGATCTATTAAATAATAATAAAAATTTTTTAAAGTATATTATTTTATATATATTAATCTAGAATAGAAAAATTAAGTATTCTAGAGAAATAATTATTATAAAAAGTTAATATATAAGAATTAGCGTCAATTTACTATATAAACTTTAATTTAAAATAGTAGCAGCGGTAGTCTATATTTTTAATTAGACTTTTATATTTAGAACTAGTCTAACTCTCTTTAAAATCTTATATAATATTAGATCTAAAGTTAATTATATAAAGATCTATAACTATAAAGTTTATTCTTTTATCTATAATATTTTAAAGCTTTAAAAATTAAAGCTATATATTTATATTAATTATTTAATAGAATATAGCTCTAGAAATATTTATTATATTTAAATTTCTAATAAAAATCAAATTATTTATATACAAGATATTATATTTAACAAAAAGATTTATTATCAGCTTTATAATATCAATATCATTTAGTTAATTTAAGAGTAAGAACTCTATTATATTATTTAAATTTTATAGAAAATCCCGGAGTCTCTACTTATTTATAATCAGAATAAGTAAGAATTAAAGATCTCCGCTCTTAATTATATCACAATAGTAATCTCTACCACTATTAAGCAATTTAATAAGATTATAATTATTAATAATTAACTATATCTCTCGCTATTAATATTTAACGCGGGCGGGAATATAGATTTATTACCGTCAATATTATTAGTAAAAATATCTATAGCGAGTACTAAAAAAGATAATAAAAAAGAAATTAAAAAAAAAATATAAGAATATTATTTAATAAAGATTCTAGTACTAAGATCTAATCAAATATTAGCGAATTTTAATAAGAATCTTATTCTTTTTATAAAAATTAGAAATCGCTAGTAAATTTATACTATAATAATTAATAATCTTAATATCTATATTAACTACTATATTATCTTTACTACTAACTTATTTAAAAATTAACTCTATTATAATAATCTCTCTATAAAATTAAAGAATTGAAAGATAATATTAAAATATTTATATATATAATAATTTATTTAGACTGCTATCAAGGAATTTAATTATCTACGGTCAAAAAATATCTTTTAATTAATTAATTAATTTATTAATAAAATTATTTTACTACTTATCTAAATATTTAAATATAAATTTAATAATACTAAATACCTAGTTAAGTATAAAATATAATTATATATCTACGATAATTTTTAAAAGATTAAATAGAATATTACTATTATAATTCTAGCAATTTAAATTTTTCACGCGCTAATAATTATTATTATAAACTTTAAATTTAAAATAAAATAGTATAATATAATAAATATCTTTATTAATAATATTATAAATAAAAAAGTCTATATCAACTATTTTAAAGAAATAAAACTTCTAAATAATATTAAAAATCCTTATTTTCTTTTATTTAAAGTTTTTTATAGATTTAAATAATTCTCTTTACTATAACTTTAAAAAATTATATTTATCTTATTAAATCTAAATCTTTATATTATATTAAAAGTAAATTATCTCTTTACTAATTATTAGCTTATTCTTTTCTTCTATATTAATAACTTTATATTATTCTATTAAATAAAAAATAAAAAAAAGTTTATTAAATTTAAGATAGTACTGCTAGTTAAATATAAAATCCGTAGTCTTAATAATCTTAGCTAGTTTTTAAGTATATAAATTATTTAAAATAATAATAAGCTTTATCTTTACTAAGATAGCTATATTAATAAATTTATAGAAAAATATAGTATAATTATTACTAGTTCTCACCCGAAAATATCTTTATCTCTCAACTCTCTTATTAATTATAATAATATTATGACAAAGAAATAAATCCTTGCTTATTAATAATATATAGAATTATTAATATTTACGGCTATTACTATTAAATCAGATATTATCTTTACTACTACTAAACTCGCGTAGTTTCTTATTAATTTTTTAAATCTTTATTATAATATAACTAATTATTTTCTTTCCTATCTTTATTATATAAAATATCTAGTAATTAAATTTTCTAAATTTAAAATAAACTCAATCTTTCTATTAAGCTTTGATATTATTTTTATTAATAATAAATAGATCTATAAAAACTTATTTAAATATTTTATATAATTTTATAAAGACTTTATAAATTAAAAAGCTTTAAAATAGATTATTATAATTATATTTAGTACTAAAATAGAGTTTTTAACTCTATCTAAAATAACTAAATAAATACTTTAATAAAAGAGATTTTTTTATAATATTTAATTTAATATTTATTAATTAATAGTTATTAATTATAATAATTAACAAATACTAGATCTTATATAGACTAAGATTTTAAGACTATTAATATATTTTAAATATATTAATATCTATAGTTGCTAGCTTAAACAAGAAATTTAAAAAAAAAGAATCACCACTATCTAAATTACTATTATATAGATACTCGCTGATAGCCTTACTAAGACCTTGTCTAATTAAAAATACTAAAATTTCCTTAATCTTCTTAATATGGTTGACATTTCTAATTTTATCACTATATTTTTAGTTTGATCGGATCGTTGCTCAAGCTAAGAGGGGTATATTGCAATATACCATCGCTGTTTGCGCGATATTTATTTTTCCTTGAACCTTGCTAGCCTTGCCTAAACAGCTTGGCCATATTAGCTACTGCATAATCTTATTTCTATGATTCTAGCGCTTTCTACCCCTATTATTGCTGCAGATCCTCATGTATATTAGGATCCTTCTTCCATAGCTATTAGATCTTCAGGTCATGCAGTCATTACCACCCAATTGTGCCCTTGCCAAATTGCGACACGTCATGATCTTGTTCGCAGCTGTCTAGCGGTGAAGCCTCATTGGTCAGTGCGAAGGACTGTGAAAGGCAAGATTTTCTCTCCATGACCACGTACGATCAAGAGGTGTCATCTCTAAAGCCACTGCTTCCATAATCCGCATCTGAAAGGCGTTGCTCATTGCCGGAATATTCGACCGAAGCTTATTCTTCAAGACCCCAACCGTGACGCGAAATGCCTCACTCTTTGGTCCATTATGCTCGGGCGGTACTTGAAGATGGCCCAGTATTGGCTCCGTGAATGCAAGCTGGGATGCTTCAGCAAAGTCCCAAAACTGCCATGCAAAGACTGAAAGAGGCATGGGGGGCATACTTCGTGCAGCGCCTCTTCCATCGACAGCACGGATTCAGGTTCACATTCCAGGTGTTTGAGCTGATGACGGTCCGATACGAAAACAATCCAGCGGTCGGTCATCGGAATTGCGAAAGGCTTCCCATCAGACTGACCAAATCAGTGGTCTCTTCGCAATAATGTGGGAATTCCTTGCGCATACCGAGTCATATGCCTTCTGAAGAAGCGTTTCCGAATCTATAATCATGCGTAACGCTGTTAACCACCTACCCCATGGCGTGGGATAGGCCGCAATGATGATGTTGGACTGAACGTGGGGTCAGCGAAAGGATTAACGGTGCGATGTTCTCGTTCATTATACTGGGGCCTTCCACCAGAATTTCCAGAAGACAACTGCTGTTTGCCACGCCAGAAAAGCGTAGATGACGTAGTACCAATGCCAGTGCCAGCCAATGGAGGCACTAACGGAGCTCAAGCTCGAGATCGATGGTAGCGCCATCGGTACTACAGGAACAGATTGTTCGCTGACAGAGTCTACATACATAGATGCTGCTGAAGTCTGGTCTTCCAGTTTATACTTTAGAGGGCGGATGTCTTTGTTGATAAATACGGGCTATACGTGGGCATGTCGAGAAAAGTTGCCTCAGCTAATCATTATCAATTCATGATCGGACAGTCTCGGCTCTGCTATGTTACATACTTGGAACAATATAAGAATCTTACGACTTGCCGGGATTATAAAGGCCGAAACCAGTGGAGCTGATTCGATGGTTCGGGTCTAAGTTACTATACTTCCGAACGAATAGACACTGCTCCTCTGGCCCCAATCTAGTGGTCCCAGGCACGGGCTAAAGTCTTAGGGTACCAAGCCTTTAGAGATAGGTAGGTAGGTAGATGGCAGATCCCAAAGGAATACGCATGTGAGCAGTCATTGATGCAATATGACCGTATTCAATATGCGGCGGTCTCTAGGCCATGCATTTGCAGGTCCGCCACACTGACTGTACAGAACACTCATGATAGAATATTAAGGGAGTTTGGCCAAACAGACGCGCACTTTATCTGACACAGCATAAAGGACTGAAAGAACAAGCCGTTATAATCGCATACCTTTTGGAGAAGGCAAGTAACATGATTGGTTAATGGGTATGCTGACTGCATTGACAACGGTAACGGACTTGCGTCACAATATCAACTGTGCCTTATCAGAGCTGACAAGCAATCAGCCATACAGATGACTGTACCGGGTATTGTGGTATCACAAAGGGGTTGATTCGAGTGATGATTGGTGTGTCGTACATGCAGGCAAACGAATTCATGCAAAATCCTATCATCTTTTGAAAGTATTCCGAAACATATTCAGGAGCTCAACATGCGTGAGATGTCTCTAAGAGCAGTTTTCGTGCCATTCATTATCGGTTAGGTTTGTGAACAACCCAAGCCGCGCCTATGAGACAGAAAGAGACAATCAGTGCCTCAGAATAGTGGGACTCTATGCTTCAAGAACCTTGCAATTGATCCCACGCGCATTACGAAGTAGGTGGCACAGAACATATTTTGGAATGTCCGATTGGCTATCATTAGACCTAGGGGATTACGGTAGGAGCGTCCCTCGGTCCTTATTGGAATTAGAGGCGACTGAAACGACTTGATCCTCTCTGCTCAGCCCGTACTCTTTGATTGCTGCTCTAAAACTTCCGTATGAGGGTTCATAGATTGAGCCTTATGATGTTTGGATTATACTGAGGTCATCTCTTTCTTACGCCTTTCATGCAATGACGTGCGACTGCTATCACTGCCCCTCGATCATCCTTGCTGAAAGATTTCATGTGTGAGGTGGATCTTGTCATCCAATGCAGCGCCACCCTGGGTTGTCCCGATAAAGGTTCGCACACTCTGCAGCTGACCGAACTCGTAAGTTGGCTGCAAAGAGGTCTCAGAATCCTTTGAGTGGGTTATACCCGGGTCAGGATATGTTCCATTGCCCGGGTACTTCGACACTGCCCCTGAAATAGGACGCTGACCATTCTTTTGGGCTGGTCTGTAACTGCTACCACTCTTGCTGTAATTGAGGCGTGTGTTACTTAAATATGCATGTAAACTTCCGCGAATAGTCTTGAACAGCGGTAGATGATGGCGGATGGTTTTCGAGAACGCAGGCATACAGCTGCACATTATGCCAAGGTACATCTCGACAATCCTAAACAGCATTGTTAGTAGAACTACTGAAGAAAAGATTATGGCGAGACTTGCGTCATCACCTCGACGTTCAGGACATTCCAACTATAGTCAGAGGACCTGTTCAGTAGAACACGATAATAAATACTCAGAAGCGAGCAAATGCAGGCCCTAGAGCGGAGGGTGAGCGAAGTACAGCGGGAGATAAGTGATATATGCAGATCATACAGAAGACCAGTAGCAAATATGAGCGCGATTCCCAATTTACGTCTGGTAGGGAGCTGCAGACGCATAACCACTGCAATAGGTAACGCCAGGATAACGATATCAAAAACTAGTCCTACTGCAGATAAGGGAACGGAGAGTATGCTAGACTTCAGTTCATCTGGAGACAATAGGTGCGATTCCCAGGTCTCATCCGGTCTGGGTGTTGCGAAGACGAACTGTACAATAGTACAAGCACCGTAGAAAGCGCACAGTGCACTTGCACCAATGTATGTGCTTACCCTGAGCCACCTCAGAGGCTGGAAGATCTGGAGATATAACAAGAAGAAGGTGAGCTTGACTAAAAGCATAGTTGGCGAGGTGAAAACAATCAGAAAGTAGTCGGGCTGGCTTCATGTCAGCTATGATGCCTTCATACCCTATCATACATACTATGATATTATCTTTGCTCATGTCGGCAGCAAGCGTAACATCCCATTGGTGTTTTCCAACCGTCCCTTTCGTCACGGCTAGATATATCAATCAGAAAAGAACTAATACTGGGAGTGGGTAAAAGTCAATACCTACCCCGAATCAAGGCCCAATAATATACAATGCCACCAATCTGCAAGCCAAAATGTCAAGAAGGTTCTGCGTATTCACATGAGCAGCACTTGGAAACGTACCAAGCCTAATGAGCAAGTGACTAACCGCGGGCGTTAGCTATGCGCCAGAAATAAGGTCAAGTGTTCATATTTACGCACGGTCGTCCCAATTCAACCTTTGAAGAATAAAAATCTTTGTGTAGATCCGATTCAGGTAAAATATCAATACGAAACCCAAGAGGATAGAGGGAACAATTATTGCAAGTGAACCTCTGTCCTCAGGCGTGACAAAGTTAGGTTGTACACCGGCAGGTGGTTGAAGGGCTGGCAGGCTGTTCAGAAGTGAGGGCGGTATATTCCCAGCAGAGATAGACATAGTTGATAGGAATTTGCAAGTCTTCGGGACGGGCGAGTGGTTCAGGCTACCAACATATCGAGAAAGCCTCGAGATGCCGTGGGAGACTTCACTGATGAAGAATCCCCGGCAACGCAAGCTGAAACGTGAGTGCAAAGGGCGGATGTGGAATTGGGTGTGAAATTAGACCGAAGGTTGCATCTCAGGTACTCTCCGATAGGGAGACCTCTCTTTATATATATTAAGCATCGAACGTAGCCGGTATTTCTACACGACACCACAATAGCGGAAGCTAGGTGCGATAGGGATACTTGGATGTTTCGCCATACGTCCCGAGATCATTTAGGCAATCAGGATGGAGGTCAGCACGCGATCCAACGTTTAGCCCTTGAAATGCCGATCCATGGAATGATCGGTAAGCTCAGTGGCGATCGCGATCGTCAATTCTTCCGGGTTCCAGATACTCATGAGTAAAGTCGATGGCAAATCTCAGACGAAAGCACTTCAGCGTGGCTGCCTCTCATGACTCGTACCGATTGACGGCTTAAGTGAGAAAATGGGTTAGCGGGCGGAAGAGCTTGACCGCACGACCTAACTCAGCTGCTTCCAGTGAATTTTGACTGGTCAGTGATAGAGAGAGGGGAGGGCTGTCCGAGAGCAACTAGCATTGAAGTGGGTTGCATTGCATGCACACGAATCCCTCGCAGCGGAGGAAGCGGTGTGAGAAAATAAGCGAAAGGCTTAGTGGCCCAGCATTCTTCATCAATAGAGCTGGGGCGTGGTTCCGTGCTGTGGCTTGCCACGAGGTGCATATTCATAGTGACGACATAGCTAATAATCTGTGTCGGAATGCACTTCCTGTTCTGCCAAATGTGACAAGACAATCCACGTATTGTGCTGGAACATGCTGCGCCTGCTGCGGCAATAGGTATCAGCTAAGTATAGTTCTTTATCAGTGTAAGAAAGAACATCTGCCAACGTTTCCGTTTCCGGCACCATTGACATAATGTGAAAGCATTGCAGCCTCGTGTAATTGCAGTGTCGATCTTGAACGAAAAGAATTCATATTGGCATGGTCCTCCGACATGCCCCGCGTCGCAGGAGTCCAATTCATGCACAGCCAAAATGTAGAGTAAGAAGCAAGAGTTGAGTAAATTTATGAATCATTCGCTGTTCGCCTGGGAGGCTGTCTATATGTTCGATTTGATAGAATTTGAATTGTAGAGGTCATAATCCGGTTTGTTTGTTACCATCAAGCTCGGCTAGACCTAGCGGGGCGTTGTATTAGGTAGTCTCCGGCGCCAGAGCATCTTAAGGTATTGGCGTGTGCAAATACGTTTTGAGATCTCTTGGCGCCAAATCCCAAAAAACCCCCACACTCCGTGAGTTCTAACCAAATCTGCATGTAATTCTGAAAAAGCAACAGGAACTTTCCGCAGATGACCTTCTTTAGATAGGTAATCATAACGCTACATAGATCCGATGCATATTGCTTACTTTAAGAAAGATCAGTGTTGAAAAATTTTCATTACAGAGTACATGTTCGGATTTGCATTCAGATTTGGTTGGAACTCATGGAATGTGGGGGCTTTTTCGCGCCCAGAGATTTGAAACATATTCGCACGCGCCAATGCGTAGACGGCCCGTAATGTGATGAGCAAGTCAAGATGAACCTCAACGCACCGCATACGGGTAAATGTGGGTGCTAATGCTACGTTAGAGGTAGGAGACATTGACGCCAATAAGTCCATGTGACGCGTAAATTATCAGGCTGGAAGGTCAGTTGATGAAGTACTAACCCCTTTGAGAAGAGATTGCGAGGCGAGGGCAGTTCCAGAAGGGATGCAGCTAATCCCAAGTCTGACTTGCGCATAACCTGAAGAAATCATGTAGTCAATGTCAGATTCTCCAATGAAATTCCTACTTACTATGAGCCGTGCCACTGGAGGATTTATGCACGGAGCTGGAGCCATCGATCATGCCTGGAGACACGTTGTGAGATGTCATTGATCGATGAACCGCCTTAGGATTGCGAAATGACGCACGCAAATCGATGCGCGCTGCCGCTATTATAGCAGAACCAATCATAGGTAAGTCATCCAAGCAAATGTAGCGCATGCAGCATATGCAGCACATGCAGTAAATGTAGCGCATCCAGGACAAATACAATACGGAGACAAAATATTTGGCTGTTGTCACTGTATTACGCGGTGTTGGGGCGTAGTACCATGTGTTTCAATATATGCATAAGCTTCTTATTCATATAGCGCTAGGTATACCTTAGTGTCAACACCCAGCAACATATCTTTAGTATCTAAGAATGAAAGCATTCAACCTCTTGGCTACGCCGACGCTCTACCGAGACTGCTCGGACGGTCTTTCTGGAGAGGATGGCCCCTTTGTTGTTGCCAACTCAAAGTAAGATAATGGCTGAAGATGGTGTTCTTGTCATTGGAGGCTGCGGTTTCGTCGGTTTCCACGTTGTGAAAGCTTTGCTTGAAGATAGAACATGGCCCTCCGTACATGTCATGAGTCGAAACCCCGCACGCAATCAACTTGCTGGTGCCTTCTATCATGCTGGAGATATGACCTCTGCGGAACAGGTACGGACGCTCCTTGACGAGATTCGGCCCAGCACCGTCATCCACACCGCCTCTCCTATCGCCACGGGAAATACGGAGGACTGGCAGTATTGGTACAGGACCAACGTTGGAGGGACCAAAAAGGTTCTTGACTGCGTAGCCGCCAGCACCTACGTCAAAGCATTCGTATATACTTCTTCGGTGTCAGTCATCGATAAATCGTCATTCGATTACGTTGATGAGACTGCGCCGATGGCTACGAGTACATCTAAGCTCAACTACTATTCAAAATCCAAGGCCCTGGCCGACCAGTATGTGCTAGATTCGAATAACAAAACAGGTCTTCGAACCACTTGTCTTCGCATCACAATCGTCTACGGCCCACGTGACAATCAAATGATACCAGGCGCAGTCCAAGCGCTCCGTGCCGGCCACCAACGCAAACAGATTGGAGATAACACCAATCTCTACGACGTCTGTTCTGTGCAAAATGCTGCAACAGCCCACGTCCTGGCTGCAAAAACCCTCCTTCGCGAACAAGATGACCCTCTGCTCAAGGTCGATGGAGAAGCATTCTTCATTACAGATGGTCACCCTATACCATATTGGGATTTTCTACGAAAGATTTGGGCGGCCGCGGGCGATAAAACATCGTTGGAGGAGATACAGGTCATACCAGCATGGTTCATGCTGGGTTTGGCGAGCACCGTGGAATGGGTATACTTTGTCTTCACGCTGGGACAAAAGAGGCCCAAAATGTTGAGAAGATTTTTCATTGAATACACTTGCCTGCAAAAAACTTTCTCGATTGAGAAGGCGAGAAAAAGGCTGGGCTACACTCCTGTGGACGACAGGGATGGGACAATCAGAGCTGCTGTCGAGTGGGAACTCCAGAAGGAGGTAGAAACGGGGAAACAGAAGACTTCCTGAAACTCCATTGCGGGCTGTTGGGTTTCAGGACAAGATCCGTAGTCACTGGCAAAGAGTTGAATCTACGTATCTATAGATTCTTCCAACGTAACGCACGAGTATTGGACTCTGAAAGAGATTGCCCGAATGTCCGACCTACTACACCAGTCGCAAGGAGAGGAAATCGTATTTTTATTGGTAAGAACCTTTGATGAATCCACCGTTCTAATGTTATAACTTCAGGTGCGTGACTTGTACCTACTTAAGAAGCTTGTTACGAAAGCCTGTTCAAGGGTTATTACTATTCAGTTAGGAGTTCCTTGCGCTTAATTATAACTTGGAATGGCTTTTACTCTGAATTCGCTAGTCACATCACAGAATACTTGATGATCTATCACTGGTGTATGGGCCCACTTAATGCATTGGAAGCACCTCTGATCCTCTGGAAGACAATGCTTATCTAGGCCTAGATGTTAGGACCAGCTCTGCATACATAGAACTCAGCTGTCGAAACGCCCGAAAATCTGGAGCATGACTGCGTATTCCACACTTAATTTCATGCATTGCCCCTCTTCTATGTTGTTGTCTCCTTTTCGTACACCCTTTTGATGATAATCTATCAATCTTTTCTACGAATCATGAACATAAAAGGATAGGACGGCTAAGATTTTGTATTGAAAGTATGTACTGGTGTCCTATTCGACTATCCATACTTCCATCACCACTGATGGCGAATGAACTCCCCGCGATCAACCATATATCTAGAGTTTTCATAGTTCCCAATACACGATTCTCGCTGCCATCCGAAGAGCCTTGCTGTTTTCCGTATCCTTTTTGCATGAATTATCGCTAACGACTTCTCTACTACCCAGGAGAGTCTTCCGTAGATTCATCGAATTAATTGCAACGAGACAGGAGGATGAATAGCTATTCCTTCTATGCCCTCCCCTTGTTGCTTTAACCCATCTATGTTCTCAAGGCTGCTCTTTATTATCGTCGCCTTCGCCCGGTAACCGGCTTAGAAACCAAAGCTACACGAGCGAGCTGATGCAATACAGCGATCTGTTACATTCATATGATCATCTACAATTCTCGGCTGGTTTCTCACAGAATTCCGCTTCCTGGTTGCGGCACCTCAATTGCTCCAGATAGCGAAAGCCTAGCTCTAAGAACATCGATGACTTCATCAAGCTCTGATTAGCAAAGTATTAGCGAATCAAATGCTCTGTTGAGGCCACGACACTGTACAGCTGCCCATGACCAACGGGTTTAGATGATATTCAAGGCCCCGAGGCGCTGGAATCAGAATATCTAGACACGATGAGCCAGCAGAACATGTGAACCAAATGGCAAGACATGCCATTCTCACTGCGGACTGGGAATTTTAGGAACTTGACGGTCTAGCCATTTGAGGAATATAACGGCGCCTGTGAGGGTACGAACCATCAGTACGAGGATAACCTCAAAGGGAGATAAAGTTTCTCTAAGATTTATTACCTCCATATTGTGAAAGTGGTGAATAAGTTGCTTGGAGAGAAATCATGTAGAACCATAATCTCATATGCACATGAGACACGTGGATGGGAACAGATGATCATCCATGTAATATTCGGGCCCTGCCATGGCGGGGTGAAATTCTGTCACACCTGTAACACCCAAATTAAAATCTACGCGACCCCCCATCCCAGATAAAGCATTTGCGCCTCCGTAATGCAGACTCAGAATTTACAAATGTCCCATGACATCACACCGCTATTGCGATTGGCATGAGCTGAAATATGCAATGCATTACCTTGCCACATTAATTTCCACCAGTGTTAGGCCGCATCGCAATAAATGGACTTTGAGCTAGGGCAGTACACTCTGAGGAACGGCCGTTTGTTTGATTCACTCGCATATCATACATCGATGGCTTGCATCAAAGATCAAAGCGTGATCCCGTGGCATGATACCAACGTGCCAATAGTGACTGGTCATTACTCTGAGCATGTTTCAGCTCAAAGATAACAAATGAAAATCGTGCCAACAGCCTTATTGGAATTACATTCAATATCTCTTTGTACCCAGCCAGGGATTTTTGAGGGATTTCTGACAGTTCACAGTATGATATCAACCCACTATTCCATGCAGTAAGATATTCAGCGTCTAATGGTGCTTCGACGTAGAAATCCCACTGCATTATCATCATGGGATACTGATGGCCGGCACCAGCCCCACGCGCCATGATCCAATTCCAGGGGACATGGTCCGAGACCCCACCCACTCCATTCCAAGAATGCGCCAAGCCAACGAGATATGTCCAGAACGCCAGCTTATATACACCCTCATTCATGATCTTGTGGACCGCATAGAAACGGACGATGCCGCATAACGCAGACCAGGTACCAAACAATCTGGCTCCGTATTCGGTCAGTTGGGCATCTGCATAGGGCCCAGAGTAGGTGCGAAGAGCATGCTCTCTGCTTCGGTAGCATTGTGTAGCATTCAGGAGAGAGAAGGCGGATATCGGGATATTTGATTAGCGACCAGGTGGCCATGACCAAATATGTTTCTCCAGGTGGACAAACGAGAAGTTTCCAGTGGGGCAAGAGCCCAGTGTGAGATGGAAGAAAGGATAACATAATAGGAAGAATTTTGTAGTATCAGAGGATGAACGCTGCAAAAAGAATAGAACAGCTAGGGTGTCTGCGGTGGAAGGACTGGTTTGATCAAGAGGTGATTCGACAGGGATAGGGTTGCAGAGAGACAGAGCGGCGGTTGGGGGCTTGAACGTCTTATTTGCATCGGATCTCGTATAGGGTATGCAGCTGATCACGGAAGCAGTGGATGTGACAGGTTGACACCTTGAATTATGCATGCCGAGCGTGCTTCTCCCGCGTGAACGAACGGATCCGGAGGCTTCATACAATAAGTACGTCACCATACGGCAGCAAAACTTACCATGGCATCGCTTGAAGCCGGATAGACAAGTCTTTGAAGATTGTGGATGATGGAAAAGGACGAGAGAAAGAGCTTCGCGCGCATGTGATTGGGGATCCGGGCACCAACCCCTTTGCCGTAAATTGTTAAGTTAATATTGTGTATCGAGAAAGGCATGTAGGCAATTCAGGATTAAATAGTGCCCGAGTAGCCAAATATGGACTGAGTTAAGAACGATTCACTCGATGCAATTCCAAGTGATTGTCAAATTACAATCATTTGAGAGCCAAAGCCCAGATCAAAACCTAACCTAGCCGAGAATCCAGCTTACATTAGAAGCAAATGCAAGTGGAAGAAGACATGTCTTCCGTAGCAGTGCTGCTGAACCGCCTACATCCCCACATTAGTGTAAAATATTCCGTAGCGTCATCTGCCGCCAGCGTCACTTCTCTTCCACGGATGTTTCGGTTCCGGTGAGCTGTGATACTTCCACTGTGTTTCAAGAGTTGAACGCATTCGGGGCAGCAGGGTTTAAGGGATCGAAAGGCCCCCGAGATGCTTGGCATGCCCGGCTTGAGATAGGTCGTCTATTCGTTGCTGTTGCTCTCTATGGCGCATCAAGAGCTGCATCTGATAGGCTGTCGGTCCTTAGGCGGAATCGAATGCTCTGGCGGCGTTAACATTCTCGAAGACCTTTTCCCCGTGTTTCCAGGCTTTACATCAAGCCACAATACACTATCCTTCTGAATCTCCCGAGAAGATTTTAGGCGAAATCTGCCATCCAATTTGCAATCTATTCGCCCCAGACGATGGTAAAGAGCGAAGCACTTCAAGGCTAATGTAGGGAGTAAGAGTAATGACACCGTTGAGTAAATTCTTGAGCATCTTAGCCGTGATTTAAGGCTCCACCGCTACAGTGATGAACGGACTTTAAGGGAGCTTGATGTGTAACCAAATCATCCTAACGGGCCACATAAAATCCAGAATTTATATCAGCTCTTACTTCGCTATCGTCAGTGATCGTTTTCTAGTAAGACACCCGAGTGTAGTAATCCATGTCCTCGTTGCCGTAGCATAGGCAATGATCTCCTACTGGACCGTGGTTCATTCCGATCTTCTCTTGAGAGAACGATCGAGATTAGCCTTGTCAAGCTCCAGAACCCACTTGCCAGGCTACCGGATTTGGAGGTGCATCGTGTATCAATGTGTGTTTAGGACCGCCGAATGCCGCGGTTTGGGCCAGATATGGGCTGGTTGCCGGTGTTTTGGTGAATTAGCTTAGCGACTGTATGTTCTATTGTCGATTTGATATCGACTGCGATTGTTTTCTGATGATATATGCTTTTGAGTATAGTATATGGTTTCCTCGATAGGCTGTAGACCTCCGTACTACAATAGAGATGAAGCATATTAGATACTTTCATCGGCTCGCCACGAGTAGAGCTGTCACATTCCGGGACCATATCAAAACCGAGGCGTCTCCTGTGGTGGCTTCTTTATGATAAGGGACTCATTTTGGTCAAGGCGCTCTCCAAGGGGTTCACCATTTGCACTCCCTCTTTGGATGACAGATTACAAGACTCTCCCAACGGGCCAGCAATTCCTAACTCTTCGGGTGGAAGGAGCGGATGCAACCGTACGGTCCAAGACTAGCCCTGGTAGTCTTCTCGATGATCACATAACTGGGCACCCTGATCGTGATATAATTTTTGGCATAGGTGGTTTCAGCAGGCCTTCGTAGATTGTGAAGGCGTCTTCTTGGCCTTTCAAGCAGCTAGAGCTCCCCGAACAGTTGCCCTCAGACAGCAGCGCCAGGCTTCCATACCTCCCCAATCCTCTTCACCTCTCCAATAAATCTCTTACTAGTAATCTTTCCTCCTTTCCCTTTCCCTTTCCCACTGGCAACGGCCATGGGCGTATGCTCATCGGGAACATAGAATGGATTTTGCAACAACCGTATATAAGCTGTCTGCAGCGCCTTGAATGCCTGCTGCCCCATCAGAACCCGTTGCGCTCATTCAAGCATGTAGCTCCACTACTTACACCTTTGACGTCGCCGTCGGCTACTGCTCTTCTCGAGCCACTTGTTTCCGAGCCGCTACCCCGCTCACCGCTTCTGCCCCACGCGTCGACCACAATCGCGAACCTGGTGCCCGTACCCGTCTGCCATCCCCATATGCTGAGCCGCTCATCAACTGCTTGTAGCATGCCTAGGTCTTGATCAACGCGGTTCCGGTCACGGGAGCGGGCATCGAAAACGTCTAGGGAGGCATTGAGGAGAAATGAAAACTCAAGGTGGGTGGATGCGTGGGTGTCGTGGGGTGGAAAGAGGGCAATGTGGAGCGGATTGTCCTGCAGCTATTAGTTTCTAGAGAGTGTGAAGGATCAATCAAGCTCCAAGTTCAGCCGGAAGAAACTTTACATGTTTGCCAATTATGCCTATACAGGCGATGGAAGGGGTGGCCATGGTTGTTGGGGTCTGGCAATTCCCGACCACAGCGGCAACGCTACTTTATCAGGAAACGATACCTACCTTAGGTATTCCCGTTTCGGCTAGCCCTTGGGCTATTAGGTAGTCAAGTCCTGTAGTTTTCTCTAGCCACGTATATTATTTTCAGACTGCTAGTGTATGTACATTATATTTCAATCATAATTTCCGTAGTCACTATCGCAACCATATCCCGATGTGATCCTTCGGCAGTCTACATAAACCTTTTCATCATACAAGCAATGTAGAGCAAAACAGCCACCAAGTCTGTTCCAAGGTCAGCAGCCGGATAGTCGTGACCCTCCCAAAGTCATCAGAGAGATTTCCATCCCCGCAAGAGTGCTTTCTGGGGGCTCTGCAGAAGTCCCTCGTATGACACACGCCCTGGTACGTCTGTGCCAACACCGATCCCACCTCGAAATGTAACCTTTGGCTTGATCCCCTTCACCGACCGAAAAGCAGAGATGACCGAGCAGGCATGCCGCTTGGCACTAATGGCGTCATATCGCGACGATGCTCTTGCGTCGAGAAGGTATGCTGGTGACCTGCATTCGCTAATTCCTCTTGGTGGTGATGTGGGGTGAATGGGCCCAAGGATGCTGGTAGTAATGATCTTAGCGAGAGGCTTTAGGTGGATCAGCGATGCGCAGATCAGAGCAGTGCAATATTCTACCGCCTCCCAATCCTGCAGAGACACAACAATCCACGTGGGATCATATCTCCCTTGAGCAAATGCCAGTTCACTGTTGTGGAAATTAATAAGTCGAGAAATGAGGGAGCCGCATGGACTGTGTATATGTCAGTCGATCCGGGCTGAATCGAAAATCATGTGTTGTGCTTACACCACACCACTCGCGAATATGCCTATCAGCAGTAGCTTCCGTCGCAAGGCCATCTGCAAATGCCATACCATAGGCATTGGCAGGAGTAGAATCACCACGTTGGTCACGAGATTAAAGGCAGTCTCAGCTCGGAAAAAGGCAAGGATATTTATGCAATGCCCTGGAATCTCAAAGTTCCAATACGTTTCCACAGGGGTGCACTGAGAGAGCGCCATTGATATGAACAGGACTCCTTCAATACTACACGCTACCATTGTGGCCTTGACCCATCTGCGGAACGTAGGAAAGGGCGAGAGTCTAAGGTAAAAGAGAAGTATTGAAGACTTGATAGCCGTTGTGATCAACAGGTAGATGACGCGAGTCACATAGATGACCTTTACGAGTATCAGAGAAGAGTGAGGATGGTGGTAGGATTCGAGCTTGCGTACCTTCATGACATACAATGCTTCAGAAGGTTGGATTTCCCAATAATGAACTCCAGCGCCATGGCGTAGACAAGATAAGACAAGAGGCGCTTGAATAATGGCCAGGATCTAGGGCGTATCAGCAATTACCAAAGCCAGGCGCCAAGATGAGGGCTACCATAGCCGCCATAATTGCATAGTCATCCCATCCTGGGCTCTTTAAGATCATGTATCGACTGATTAAACGCAGAGAAACAACCAGGAACGCTGCGGCTGTCATCGAGACTTGGACAGCGATGAGTACCGCCCTTCTGCTTGGCGGGTTTTCATCCATTGACGCGTAGACAAGAGGCTCCTTCTGCACAGTTGACATGACTGGATGAGTGAAGCACTATGTGCAATAGTAGGGCTGATGAGGAGCAATGTGAGGCAAAGAGTGGGGACAAGTTCCAGCTGTAACCATAGTAGTGAAAGCACAGAAGACAATTAACAAGGACTGCTGGCCCGATAAGTTGGGGGAGCAGTGACTGACGGAAAGAGCAATCCGAGGGCCCGACTACAGGACCCTGCACTTCACAACAGCTCTGCTTTTGACTCTTTTGTTGTGCTATGACTTGGAGACACCAGAAAAGTATATCTACTACGGTCATATCATTTTTGGAATTCGGAACTTGCTGAACGCTCAGAACGTTCCTGGTGTTCCAGTCTCCGGCCATGCTTTTCCTGTGAACCTGGTCCCCTGTATACAAACAGAGAACGACATGATCATGCCCAACGACCATCCAAAGGTGATGAAAACCGGATGCTTCCCCGAAGCTTCCGAAATTATTTCCCCAAATTCACCGAATTCCAAAGTCCAGACTGCTTGGAATACGGTTAAGACGAACTTCAAAGACAGATCTTCAGCGCCTGATTTGCGGCGTTGGATGTCATTCACACGAAATTCTGAGGCAGACCCCCTAGAGGATCTTACAGCAACGCTCGGACGCCAGGCAGATGATGAAAGGGACAGTCTCTTCTGCGACTCGCTACTAGGCTTGATGGAAAGGACCCATAGATTCGACTATCTGGATTTCACCAGGGAGCCCGTGAAGCGAAGAAATTCTGAGCAAAGCGAGAACAACCCCGGCCAAACTCCGCGCGCTAAGCGATTCAGCTGGACACGCTAGTCTCAGTAAAGCATCGCGTCATTGATCTCAAGACGACGAGCATCAACATCTCTTCTGCTTTTGCCCATTACTGCAACTCCACCTGCTTCAAAGAAACCACAACCTCCCTCTTTGTATCGTTTCCTTATGTCCGCTATGCTGTCTACCACAAGATCGTCAGTCTCTGTAGCATTGCGAGGTACGATGCTTTTCTAGAACCAATATTGCCACCAGTATCTAACTTATCTTCTCTCCCAGCCAAACCCACGGCCGCCCTTCTTCCTTTACGTGCAGGTCCATCAGCTTTTATTTCATCAACATCCTCAAAGTCTGCCACAGAAGTCACGCCTGCACAAGATGCGCACGGTCCCCCACTTAGTGTTACTGGCAAGCCACGACGAGAAGTCCCATTGCCTAGTCAAGAAAAGAAGGAAGGTGCTATGCAATATGCTCTGTAAGCTTTCCCACTGGGGTCTCTCATAAAATATACTGAACGGCGCCACCAGGACTACCCTCGATCAAGTCGCGAATTGGGCCCGCCAAGGCTCCCTTTGGCCCATGACCTTTGGACTCGCCTGCTGTGCTATCGAGATGATGCATCTTTCTACACCTCGCTATGACCAAGATCGACTGGGTATAATCTTCCGCGCATCACCCCGTCAATCAGATGTCATGATTGTTGCTGGAACCCTGACCAATAAAATGGCACCTGCCCTTCGCCAAGTGTACGATCAGATGCCCGACCCTAGATGGGTGATTAGCATGGGCTCTTGTGCGAATGGAGGAGGTTATTATCATTATAGTTACAGTGTTACAAGGGGTTGTGATCGGATTGTACCTGTGGATATTTACGTTCCTGGTTGCCCGCCCACATCAGAGGCGCTGATGTACGGCATCTTTCAACTGCAGAAGAAGATGCGGCACACGAGGATAACGCGCATGTGGTATCGGAAGTGAAAATTACGATGGATGGAGCATGGCCCTTCTTTTCAACTGTACAAATTTGATGAAAATCTGCATTTTAAAGGTTGCCGTCCCACATTGGCGGCATCTGGTCTTATTATACTGCATAGGAGACTACTTATAGAATAAAGAAATGGTTAAATCAAGCAGCCAGAGTCTCCAACGATTAAACTGTGTCAAGCCTGCCCGCTGCGTGACTTCACGAAAGTTCATAAAAAGCTTGGCAAGGCCTTTGCTCCGCACTTGGCCTCGGTCTAACGCTACCTTATGTTTCAACCTCAACATGACATTCTGATGGCAACTACAACACCATGACCAGGGCGATGCATAGATTGATTCTGCCAAGCAGGCTTGGTACTATAGTCTCACAATATGAAGCTAATAACGAGGAACCATATGCGCCATCGATTCGGCGGTAGTCATAAGTGCCCTTCCCAGCCTGATAATCTACGCCAGCAACACGCTATTCGTGCGCGAGACAGTTCAAGGTTCATATTGAACAGTTTAGGACCTGGAAGATGGACATCTACGTCTACAGCATGCCATCCCAAAACCGCCCTCTTCTTTCCTGGTACACTCGAAGTACATCCCCAACTTGCAATGACTCAATCCACTGATACATATCCCAGGCCAAGGCGTTCAGCGGATTGGCATGGCCACTGCCTGGCTCGACGCATTTCCGAAAACCTGCAAGCCATTTCTTGAAGAAATGGACTCCCTCCTCGGCTACTCCCTCTCCAAGATCATTGCCGAAGGCCCGAATTCCACCCTCACAGCAACCGAAAACGCGCAACCAGCTATCATGGCCACATCAGTCATGATTCAACGAGTGCTTGAGAATGATTATGGGTTCAAGACAGGAGAGAGAGTTGACATCTGCCTCGGACATAGCTTGGGGGAGTTCGCAGCGCTGGTCAGCTCCCATCATCTACGCTACGAGGATGCTTTGCGCATGGTTCGACGAAGAGCAGAAGTCATGGCACGATGTAGTCGCGAGGCCTCGAAATCGGAAGGTGGCGAATACGGCATGGTTGCCCTCGTTTGTGAACCGGACAGATTGTCAAGTCTCATCGAGACTATCCATGAGTTCTTGGGGTACGGGGCTAGTGAGGGCGGGCGAGACGATTCATCATTTCAAACTCCAGCTTTCGAGCAAGTCCTTATCGCGAATATCAACAGCAAGAATCAAATTGTGCTGAGTGGGAGTATTGAAAAAATCCGGACTTTGTTGGTACAGCTACGGCAATTTGGTGGCCATGATCCTAGAGCTGTGAGGCTAGCGACAGACTCGCCGTTTCATTCGCCGATCATGGCGCCTGCAGCGAAAGTCATGCGAGACATCCTTGACAACACCGACGTTAATTTCGACTCCGCGTTATTTCCTTGTGTGAGTAATGTCAGTGCAAGGCCTTTTGGCAGTGCGGAACAACTGAGAGAGCTGTTGAGCCGCCAATGCGTTGAAACTGTCAGGTGGTGGGATAGTATAAGATGGTTGGATCAGGAGGAAGGGGTAAGGAGGTGGATAGGCGTTGGGCCGGGCAAGGTGGGAAGAAACCTGGTTGGCAAGGAAGTTGGCATGAGGGGAAGAGACGATGTTAGAGGCGGTGGAGTATGGGGTATCACTGATCCAAAGGAAGTCGAGGACGTTCTAAAGGCATTGGACGAGACAGAGGGGGCGGGCTGACCGAGTTACTGCTAAGTAAGGAGGATATTATTCATATGTGCAGTACTGAAGGACTTGAAGCCGATTTCACTCGTATTGGAAATCGTTCGACTCTAGCTCCTTCCATGGATAAAATGCCTTCCACCACGAGGCCACCAAGGAGGGTTCTAGGTGTTATAGCTTCGTCTAAAGTCGACACTTGCCATGTCGGACCCATGGCATTGCCTACCGGATCGACTGCCTTTGCCTTCTTAGGAGAGAATATAATAAGGTTCATCGCAAAGGCAAATCTACGGCAGAGCAAATCATGGTTCCTAGCGTTAAGGCTTTAAGATAGTAATTATGCTTTGGGTATATATCAAATACTAAGATCACCGTATATAGGCATGCCGACAGCTAAAGGATAGTCTTTTCAACCCTCCCAACGCTGAGATCTAGCCAATCAAAGTCTTATATAAGGTACACCTGTGGCTCGCATGTTTAAGCATTCTCGATAGGTCTTTGATTTGAGACATATCTGTGTAGCAGGATTGCGTTCTTAGGAGATGCCTGAGCATACTCTTGACGGAAATAGCTGGCACAAGGGCGAGAGGGATTTCAGCTTCGTGACATCTTGGCTGGGATATCCACGCTTTTATTTCTGAATACAGACACCATAGGTTTGGCGCTGGAATCCAGCCTGGCTCACGATTGGCATGACGGTCTTAGAGTAGTGTCTCCTGGGCTTTTGCATGGTTAGAAGCACATGAAGCAAATCGTAGTACAATAATAATGACAATAATAGGCTAATATATAATAAGAAACATGTTGAGGCAAATGAATCAGGGCTACCTTAGGGTTACAATCTTGGCACGCTAAAGTCTTGGCTGAGAACCCGAGCATCATTTTTAGCTCGGTCGAATACCAAGATCGACTACCTGCAATGCTGGCAATTGATGCCTGCCGGGCAATGCACTACAAAGGGGGAGTTTACGCAGGTAAGATGGCCCTGCAGATCGCATATACCTGGTTGGGAGAGTGCATATGTCCGTTCGTGCTGATCAGACCCATCTAGAATCGAATCTCAACCCTACGGTATGTAATTCACTTCCGGAATACTATGCTTCCCGAACCCTGCTCTCTTAGTCTGTCTCACGAGTCACGGGGCATGTTTCTTTGTTCCGCATGGCGGCTTGTATGACACGGTTAAAGGTGTTTGTAATAAGTGACTGTTGGATGTAAATGAGTGTGAGCAGTCTAGTAGTACCGTGTCTCCCAATTAAGTGCCAATCTAGAATTGCGCACTGACTCGTCCCCTAGTATGACCGAAAGAAAAACCGAAATCCTTCACCGTTGTCCTCGACCAAACCCTGGAGTGTGCATCACACTTGACCTCAGCGAGGTCTTAGTTTGTTCGCCATACTTTTGATAGGCCCGTCCCCGTAAAGGTCGTGGAAATCCTTGTATCTTGTCCTCATTGTTCCCCATTCGATTACGTCAACCGGAACCATAACGAAAACCATGTATGCTTTAAGAAAGTCTTTGTGCTCTTCAGGCCATGTATAATGTTTAGGTTTTTCCATTGCGCGCTTGAAGAGCTTTTCCAATTTGTCTCAAAACAGTCAGCTGAAATCTTTGTATGTTATCACTTCTGACGACGGTCTTACGACCAACGAGCGACGCACCTTCTGACACCGCCTTTGCAGGGTTTAAACCTATGAGAGAATTAAATTCTCTATCGTCATCAGCTGAGGTTCCTGCGCTTGGTCTGGCTGTGGACGCTCCTCCCTCTTGAGGGACCCTCTGTTTCCCCTTTTTTACTGAATTTATGGAAGTATTGTTACTGACGTGTCCTTTCTTGATTAAGGTGTCCTTACCGGCCGATATGTTAGATAGACCTTTCCAATCCGAGTCATCCTCTGTCGGCGCGCCTGCCAGCGTCGTTTCAAGCCCGTAAGTATCATAATCGGAGACGGACAGGTACGACTCGGTGCGCTTTTTACGCGAGGGCTGGGACTGTGGACGACCACCTGTCATGGTTCAAAGAATATCGGAGATGAACAATTGAGATGTGGATAGTAGAGTTAGGCAATGTCCACGCCTTTATAGGTCTTTGGGGCGTAATTGACAGAGGATTTCTGGGCGGCATGTATCCGGTCCCACAATATAGGCAGCAGTCTGGTATGCATGCTTATGGTTACCAAGACTGCAGCTGAATCAAGCCAGATAAGACTCGGAAGCGATTATATGCGATTCCGATTATTATCCTGGTTCTGATTGAGCTCTAGCGCCGCTATGTGAACAATGATTCGAACGGAACGAAGGGAAAAAGCAGTTGGGGACCCGTAATTCAAGATCTAACCAGCACTTCCGGGTGGCGTATGCCAAAGTGTGGGTCACACATGCCCATATCAGGCATATACGGGATACTCACCAACCTAAAGAGAACTTTGGGATAGCCCCGTGCCAACACTTACATGTATGAAGCCGCATACGAGAGTCAAGAGCTGGGTCGAAATTCCGAATTTTCTGGGAAATCTTTTCGATCACTTGACCTATTAACGCCCTTTCAAATGACTGGTGGAGAAGATAGATCTAAGAGGATTGTCGGCTTTTGTCGGTACAACGAGCCGCCGGGCGTCACATGCACTGCTCTCTTTCGATTGGGTTGAGCTGGAGTGAAACACGGAGGCGGCTACCGCTGGTAAGGGCCGAAGCCTTGTTCCACATCTTTTCAATACAGGCCAGTCATTCTTTGGTCCGTAAACGGTATATACTATACATCATATGTATACCACTCTTAGCATAACATGTCTGAAAACTCATCATCCCCATTCAACAGAACCTTCATTCAACAGCGCTTCGTCAAAAATGCCTCCTAAAGAACCACCCACACCATTTTTTGAACTTGTCTGGGGAACCACGACGTAGCCGAGATCCAAATGACAGATTCAGCCAGCCTCACAGGCAATCATTTTCCGCTGGCAGCACGGATCCGTATCACCATGCTCCGACGGACATTGTTATAACCCATGCCTTTTGCACCCGTGCAACATCATATAACCACCAATAGATTACAGTTGCCCACAGTTGGTGGAAACGAGAGCATACCAGTGCACCCATGTCGGCACACGCCAACTCAAAGGGATACCTTCGCAAGACAACCAGATGATCGAACCAAGTCAGGCTATGGCATGGAAGGTAAGAATCCCGCAAGCAGTGAGACATGTTAAAGCGTCGACTGACCCCTCCTTTAACACAGATGCACATGAATAGCAAGCCGTTGGAGGCAGCGCATATTAACCCAACCAAAACGATCATCAAAATCCTGAACTAAGGTCTGCGTATGGACACCCACCCCTACCCAACCAAAATATGGATATCGACAATAACCCTCTTTAGTGTTTGTGCTCCCGGTCGTCATACATCCTAGTCCCAAACCCGGCTCTAACCCTCATCCACTTGGTTCTTCCTCCATCCTGGCGACATCGTCAAATTTTCCACAGATTCAAGGCAGCCTGACATACTCAGAAAAATTAAAGAACGCAAGCATCACGCATTGACTGGTGATCGTCTGGACCGCCACAAGGGAGCGATCCAAATGTATTGGGATAGTAAAAGGAAGAAGAAAGATCACTGCCGAGGCGTGGAGTATGACTCTTTCGAGACCCTGGGTCCCATGCTCGTAGACCTCCCTCGAGGGTCTACGTAAGAGTCGAGAACTCTCCTGGCATCTCATGCAATGGTCTAGGAAATGAACGGGCGATGTTGATGATGTGTTGGAGATGGTGAGATACAGGGGAACTTGCAAGTTTTCTCACTCCAGTCCAGTTGGTGGTCAGTGCTCAATGGCATTGCCGCCGACGGTCCGTCGTACCGGCGCCACTTATCTAGCGATACCGCCGGCATTAAATGTTAGGGAAATAAGGATCGACGCAGTGCTCCTATTGTCTAAGGGCCGCCACCCATTTCTGCTCCCTCTTAGCACCTCATCCGTTCTCCAAGCACAAGCTTAATTTGAGCACCCCACCCACCTCGCTTGTACACATATATACATAGCCCAACCATCCTGCCCCGCGTCTCCCGAACAGAGGGATCCTCGGCGAGCGACCTTTGCTCCCTGTTGCGGCGGCCAATGGCGTTAACGAGCAGGTGCCTCGAGCTGGGAATTTTAGCCAACTGATGGGTTTAGCGTGGCCTAATGTCGCCAACCTCCCACGCAGAGCAGTAGAGCACTAACTCTAGAATACATTCACGCGGCTGCGCATATTTGACAGATCGATGCGATTAGAATCAGACTTAACATGAGATACATGCGATTAGATTAGTCCTCGTACAGTAGTACATCACTGGAAATTACCCAGATATATTGTATGTTGATCAGAATATGAACCTAACATAGTACATAGCGTTTGATGCTGCGATAAAAGACAGGAGAGGGAATTCATGGAAGCGAAGCCGGAATCTTTTTGAGTGCTCGGTTGCGATTCATTTCGCCGGTTACGATTCTTTACCATGCGATGTACAAAACACAGAGTAGCTGCAAAAGGAGGAGATCAATGTCAGCTTCTGTTTGTAGTATTGAATGATCAACGATGATATATAGAGACAATCAGAAATATGAAGTCGTTAAGATTGCGAAAATAGAAATTCGTGGTCTGAAATTAATGGGCGCAAAACATCAAATGACTTTCTCATCGCATACTAATGGAATTCTGCAATAGAATTGTACGGCGATATGATCCGGAGGCAGGAAAGGAATCAGAGTACGAAATGGATCGAAAAAAGTAAATATCTATCTCGCGCACACAAGATTCAAATGTTTCCCTCCATAATCGCTTTGGGACAAAGTTTTTTCAAGCGGTGATGGATCGTACTCCTCGGTATATCTTGTCAAGCTTCTACTTGAAAGCTTGATGATAAGAGTGCGATGTAGGAATTAGGCACGTCATGGGGAATGTTAGTACCCGATGTGTGCTATATTGGATAAAATTTGTTGCCATGGACTTTTGTTGTCAGTAAACTAGCTACTTGACTACCTAGTCAAATTTCAGAAGGATGTTAAATCCCAACATGCATACAGACTGCTCCATTTCCTTACTCCCCAATTTCCGAGCCAGGCCCCATTATGCAGGACTATGATGATGCATAAGGAGAGTTGTCCCATTTATGGTCAGAGAGGGTTGTATTTAACGCCTTGAGCTTCGGGATAATCTCTGACTTGATCATTCCAGTGAATCGTAACGGCCTTCTGACTGCGGCCAAATTTACGAGCCATATAAGAATAATTTCTTCTCTGTCTAACGTATTGGATAAGCTTTGCATCGTCATCACGCGACCAAGCTATACCACCAAAGACGTCAGTTATCTATGACTTAGGCTCTTGGGGACTCTTACGTTTGTGGGCTTGTGTCTCGCGTTTTGTGTGATGTTTCTCCCTGCTTGGTGGGTGATGTTGCTCCCCGCTTGGTGGGTGACGTTGCTCCCTGCTTTCTGGGTGATGTTGCTCTGGCCTACGTTGCCCATGTCCGTATTCTGATTGTTGAGAAAAGCCACCATAGGAATAGGGTCCTGTCCTTTCAGGCTCGCCCGCTTAACAAAAGGTCAGCAAGTGGGAAATCCTTTCTCTGATCCCTTACAGGCTTCTTACATCCTTTAACGCGAGGCTCAAGGCATTCCAATTGGTTTCTGGACTGTCGAGCACTCTCGGCCTGCAAAGCATCGATTGGAGCTAGGGCATTCCCAAACACTGGTGGAGGAGGTGGAGGTTGAGCTCTATAGTCACGTGGATCTCGCTGCCATGCATCAGGGGGATGCCATGCATCAGGGGGATGCCATGCATCAGGGGGATAGGGTCGACTGAGGTGCTGCGCCGGATCTGGTCTGACAATATGATCTCGTAGGTCTCGAGGGTTATTAGGGTATGGATTGGAGTTGTCTCGAGGGTTATTAGAGTATGGATTGGAGTTGTCTCGAGGGTTATTAGAGTATGGATTGGAGTCGTCTCGAGGGTTATTAGAGTATGGATTGTAGTTGTTTCCGTGATTTGTTCGTGAGTCTGAATGATGTCGAGACATGATTTAGGTACGGTCCAAGGCCTGTACTAGGGAGTATTGTTGATTGATGGGCGTTGGAAGATGGAGAGAGAATGAAAAGCAGGAGAACATATACCTGGAGATGAGGCTGTCGGGTGGTACATGGCGTTAAGTGCTGTCATGTGAACAAAGTAAGGAACATCCCTGAAAATGACGTTGTCGAGTAACACTGGGTACCGAGCCTTGCCACATAATTGAGGCAAGCAAATGTGTTCGAAGATCGAGGCTTTTGAGTAACATCGTGTGTCTAATCTTGTGATACAAATAAGGCAAAGAAACCGGTTCGGAGACCGAGGCTATTGAGGAATCCTGGGTATCTAGTGTTGTGATACACTGTGATACAAATCTCGTATTGATCAGGAACTTTGAGATGATGTCTATAGAACTTATTTTCAGTTCATGGAACCTTTTGCGTCAAGTAGAGGCTATTACCGTGGTATCCAGCGTATTGAAGCTTATCTAGCGCCCAAATGGCACCCCTTTAGCGTTTTGTCGCGCGCTAAGCTTTATCATGCCTGTATGGCAATAGTCGCCCACAGACCGGTACTGATTTTTGTCTCTAGGGTTGCATGCGATGCCTCGGGTCCCACATCACTAATTGACGTTTTTGTGCCAGTGGCCTTTAGCAGTACCACAAAAGATGAAACTTTGATCGTATGAGGCTAAGTCTGAATGAAACATGCACGCAAGCACTCATCAAACCGAGAAAGCGATCTAGTCTGGCCGGTCTCCAAATCCCGACATATCAACCACATACTTTCGGCTCTCAAGTCTATTTACAGATCATACTCAAAAGGGTTGTACTTCACACCTCGTGCTCGAGGATCTTTCTTTAAGACCTTATGCCAGTGGGCTTTGGCACTATTCTGGCAGCGTCCCATCATCTGGTCGATCTCGGCCCAACTCTTCCTTGCTTTGAGGTATTTGATTATGTCTTTTTGTTCCTGTTCACAGTAGCGTTGAAATTTTGCGGGTTGTTGTTCGGTTGTATTGGATGTACTTGCGTGAAATGCATATGTGCGAGATATTCCTTTGTGAAAAGCTTTAGTCTCAGCGAAAAAGTCTCTGGAAACCCTGTTCCTTGCGCTGTTCTTAGCTGCCTCGCCAGGATTTCCGGAGCTTCTCTCCTCTGATCTTCTTGTTTTTTGAGATTCGTGGGCTGTGGGAGCATGGCGCTCGGAGGCTCTCTCCTCTGGCCTGCGGGAGTTGCGAGTATTCTGGACTGAGCGTCCGGTATTCCTATCGCCCATAGATGTTGTTTGTCGTTGAACACCTTGAATAGGTGCTAGCGTAAGGGAATCTAAATGTTGGGATTGATCTTCGCCTTCATAAGGCAGTGATACCTCAAAGGGACGCTGCCCGCGCCAGCCATCGCTATTCGCGGTGCTGGAGATATGGCCGGCTGGATCCGATGGAAGAATGCGACCGGTTGGCATCTGGTGTTCGGATAGGTATCTGTCTCCCTGATAGGAATCTGTTGGAACAGTGCGACTGGTTAGCAACTGGGGGTCGGGTAGGTATTTATTTCCATAATAATCGGCTTTTGGGTCTTTTAGATCGCGAGACATGATTGAGGTAGGGTCCAACGTTAAGAGTTGTGTTTCAGGAAAAGAGGTTGAAGTGATTAGCACTTCAAGTGTCTGTAGGGCCTGGCGTAGTGATGATGTGGAAAGGAGGAAGGAGGCAGAGATAGTAATGAGAAAGCCCATGTACTTAAAGCGGAGGATGGTCAAGTAACACTGTGTGATTTGTATGGTGTGGTAACGGCTGACGGGTCCAGATTCGTGACACGACTAAAACACCAAGTGGAAGCCCGGATACGACTTTTGGTGGGTGACACTTACTTGAGTGCCGGCGATTGGCATGATTGCGTCCGCACTGTGTTTAGGGTTTCTTTTTGTGATATGGTCAGAATGTCGATGAGGAAGCCCGAGCTGAAGTTTGCTTTGTGACGTTGGATTGGCTGCCTTTCGTGGGATGGCTAAACGTGTAACATGCTGACCTGGCCTATGGCATCGAAAACGCCATACCCACAACGTCCGCCCCGAAGAGGAAGGCTGAGATTGTCGTCATGGCTTTTTAACATTATGTTATGCTTCAAAATGGCTTAAAGACGGTCGCCTGCACGAGATGAGTAATATTGGATGGTATCTAATAGTTTTCAATAACACAATGAATTATTAATTTAATAATTGTATGAAGGGAGAAAGATGAGATATTCATATGCCGAAATCTTGTCAACCTCTGAAATACCAATTCAGATACGGTATAGAGTAAGCTCGAAAATGATTTGCATACCAAATCTTTGCTTTCGCCTCCATCGGGTGGATCATGGAATCCCGCATTTCCTGTCTAGGTTCTGAGAGCTCATGGACGTGGGCCACGTGGCGGCTGGGTTCCGCTTTTGAGCAAAGGCCTGTACTTTACCCCTTGCGCTCGAGGATCGCTTTTTAGGTTACCATCATACCAATGTCGTTGTACGGAGCCCTCGCTACGACCCATTCTAGCGGCGATCTCCGTCCAGTTGCACCCATCTCTGATGTAGTCGATTAGCTTACCGTCCTCGTCGTTATGCCAGATCCTGGGTTTGTAGCCTATGCACATACACGTGGAATCATCAGAATCCGGAATTATTGAAGGATGGGATTTTTACCTTGAGTATCCCGCTCTGCACGCGAATCTTTGCTTCTAGATTCGCTTTGGGCTTTCATATGATGAGTCTTTTGGTTTTCAGGAACTCTGCCAGCTGTGTCTCTGCCACTCGTAGAGGGCCCGATTCCTTGCTGAGCCAGTTTGTCTAGTGCCCCGAATCCTGGAAGTCGTACATCGCTGCCGCCAAGACAAGGCTCCAGGACCTCGAACCTATTTTGATACTGGGAGGGGTTGATATTTTCATCACGATGATGTGAGAGGCCGTAGCCTCCACTTTGGGCGTAACCGGGCCCATACTCGTAACGGCTACCACCCTTTGTCATGATGTCGTAGCCACGTGGAGAGGAAGGATAACCGTTCGAGGGTACGGTTGAGGGTGGATGAGTATTCTTCGGCATGTTCAGCGATTCTCGAGAATCAATCGTGATAAGTCCACAGGTCTAGCTAGAGAATAGACAAAACACAAGCTGTGGTAATTTGTAAAGGTTAAATAGCTTATCCAGAAAAGCTTGCAAGTATAGCACGACCGAGTGATATTGTAACAGCTACGCTCGGTAGTGGCCTACTTACGTATTCAACATCTAAAGTGTTGTAAAAAGATGTCGATGTCATACCCACATAAAGGTGTCGCTGCTGACAGAATGCTGATTGTCCAGAGCCATGAGAGTTTCTCGGACCGTAAGATAGTATAAGACGCCTTGGTGACACTATAATAGTTGCCTTGTGTGGCAACGTGTTTACGTACGGGACATGCATTTCATTTGGAAGGCTATCGATGTGGTACACATGTACAAGTGTCGGTGTGGATAGAATGCCGATAATCCACAGCCAAGAGGGTTCCTCGGGCCGTAGGATAGTATGACACGCCTTAGTAATACTATAACAGTCGCCTTATGTGGCAACGAATGTGCGTACGTAACATGCAACTGTTTTGTAAGGCTATCAATGTGGTACACCGTAAAAGCGTTGCTGCCGACGGAATGCCGTGTTCCGGTGCGGAGACTTCCTGTGTATAGTGATATCTTTGTTACTTGACAACTTGCATGAGTATCTTAAGCGGTACGACTGGTTCATTCTCTATCGTCTTCGTGACTGCCCGTGAAGGCAAGGTCGTTCCTTGTTCGCCACAAATCCTGATGTTGTGCATAAGCTGCTTCCGCTTGTCCTCTGCCGTAGGACTCTCTGTGGTAATGCACTGTAACGGCTTTCCACGTCATGATGTGAGGATTTGTACATAGATTGAAAATGTATTATTCATGAGTCATACTATTCTGTTAGCATCGTACCTGCATGACACATGAGATTTCAGAAGCAAGCAATGACCGAATCTCTGGGAGGATAAGCTAGCTATTAACCCCTTCGGGGATGACGAGAACTAGTATCCCCATCCAAATGTGGCCGAAAACGTTCTGGATTTACGTAGTGAACATCTGGATATTTGGACTGAATATTGCACCAGTATTTCCACCAAGAATCGTCATTATGACCGTCGAATTGCATGCTTATTTGGGCCCATGTAAACCTGCCTTCGCCGATGAGTAAGACGAGCCGCCCTTCTTCTTCAGGTGTCCAGCTGTTATAGTGTAGTTTCGATTCGAGCCATGGATGAAAACCTGTCAGCGCTTCTACTTACGTGGAGTGCGTCTTAAGTTCAATAGACACTTACTCTCTGGGTTGGGCCGCACGGGACCAGGTGTCCTGTTACTCTCTGGTTCTCCTACAGGCAATCTACTGCTCCGGTATGCAGATAATGCCTCTGAGCTGTTAGAGCGATAGCGTCCATACTCATCGGAAGGGTAAACATGTTCATCGTCATCAGAGGCGAAGTAGTGCGTTCCGGAGCTGTTAGAGAAGGGTTTGCGGCCGTTGAAGGGGAGGTGTGCAGGTTGTATGGCGTCGTAACGGCAGGGAGGGTATATCCCATTACAACCGTCATGGGTCCATGCGCCTGCCCCATCCCAGGTGTAGCCTCCGTAGTGATTTACGAAAGGCGAATCGTCATATCTGCCAGGTGAGCGAGATCGTCCAGCCCCTGCAGAAGAATCTCCGTCCCTAGATCCCATAATGGCAATGCTCCCCGAAATTGTAGAGAGAGTATTGCGGAGAGTCGGTGTGGGATGGGTGCTGTAGAGAAGAAGTTGAAAAGACTGGGTTTCCAGGATGCTATACGTTCTGTAAGAGCTTGAGGGAATTGTGCTAAGAGATCTTGTCGGCCTTTTTGGGCTCTACTCATGTTGGGTGAGGAGATGTGACACCAAGTTGCAGGACGATAGTCTTGCTTTACTGGTCGGCCTCGTCCATGTGTGTGGCGAGCAAAGTTACATTGAACGGCCATATTTAACATATTATTACAGAGACTCGATCTTTTTCACTAGTCATCCTTGCTCCCATGTGGCGTGAAGAACTCCGCTTATTGAGCAACTGTGACACTGTATTGCGGGACCACCATCTTTCCTTCGCGAGTCCAAAACCGGTCACTGGTGAGGTCAGCGCGGGAGTGGAGGAAACAAGTTGCACGGGTCTTGAAACAATACACTTTCTCTCTCCTGTCAATCGACCAGATAGATAGCTTACTCTTCAATAAGTTCGTCACGGCATCATTAGTGTGCTGGATTGTTCATGGCTTTGAACCGTCCCCGTTGACAGAGTCATCTCAACCTCAGTGGTCAGTGGTGACAATGCATACGTAACATATAATCCGTCATCAGAGGGTGTGACAAACCGTGTCGGGTAGATCTCGTAAGCTTGCTCTTCCTTGTGTGTTTATAAGGCAAATATCGGCATTGCGAGAAGAGCCGTATACTATGAGATTCCGACAAATCAAGGGCAGATGAGGTGAGGCAATCGATAGGAGAGACGTATCAATGAACGTGCCAGAGTTTAGCAACCACGGAGTAACACCGGGAGTGAAACAAGAGACTACCAATAAGGGATCTTGTGAAGAGTGCCTCGGCGAAATAGCCTCAGTGGAACACATGAAACCTCAATACTGATGACAAGCACACAGCAGATCGAGTCTTGTGAGACACTCGGGCAAATTTTGCCTGGTGCACAACCCACGATTTGTCGTTTCCGGATACTTGTTTTCGAAATAGTCAGTACTGCTAGATGCTATTAGTAGATGTGGCGCAACTTGCGGCTTGGGAATTTCGTGGCACTTCTTCATTCTCTACATCGCAACATATTCCTTAAAAGGGATCCGCAAATCCAGGTGACTTGGCCGAAGGATGTCTTAGTAGGATCAGAGGCTTGGTGTTCATGCCCATTTTAGGATTGGCGCTTCGTGTAGTCCCGAGCTCGGAATCAGTCCGATGGGATAAACAATCTAGCAAGTACCACAGTATGCGGGGTAATCTTTTTGTTTCTCGCTAACGTGCAAAGTGTTGCCTATCTAGCCTGCAGGAGGAGAACTAAAGGTAGACGAAGGATCGAATGCACATGGCCGGTGCTGCGTCTACAATAATCTCCGTTACGAGAGAGATCAGGCGGCTCTAGTTGATCCTGTGCTTGTTGTCATTGTCGATGGAAGTCGTAAGCTTGGGCTGATGGGCCATGACGATGGGTCGGGTTTGGCTTTAGGAGCGCGTCAGAGCAAGCTTGGGCCGTTCGGGAATGCCACTAGCCCCATTTTACACACCCTGCGGTAAAAGAACCGAAATTGCGACACCGCAGCAAGCGCCATTTTCTCCAATATGGATGTGCAGTGAACACTGCACACTGTGCGCTGCACGCTGCAAATGGTCTGAGCTTTGCATGACACCATAAAGTCCACATCTACAATAGCGCCGTCCAAAGTGCGATGCCAATCAGTGCGCAAACATGAACAAATACCTGCAATTTGTTTTGGGGCCCCATTCAGAACTCTCGCGGCGAGCACTGGTCGTGACTAGAACTATTGCGATCGGTGACTTGTCTGATTGGTGGCGCGCTTCTTTGGACCAGTCATTCTGCACTCGGCGTTCATTAGAGCAAGATGCGTTTGCTACTGGGGCAGTGCTACTTCTAATATTATTCTATTATTATCATTATTATTACCGTCCTCTCCTTATCTGGCAAAATAGTGATGCTGGGGGCCTTGCTGGGGGCCTGTTCCCTCCCATCTGCATTACCCGAGCCTGTGAGGTCGGCAAGCGAGGCTGATTAGGGACCGATTGAGGCAAACAAACGCGGCGTGGTTGCATGCAGGATTGCGGGGTTGTCTCAAGTGTGTTTCCATGCAGCGTGATGCACAAACCTTATTCTTAGAGTACCTACTTCGTACAAGCTGTTGGCCTAGCTGGATCCGGAACGGGAGAGGAACGATCTAAAGAAGCAGCTTAGCAACAAGCCTGTGCCACCTTTCCGCCCTGGTTTGTCGATTGGAAAAACAGATGGTGAGACGCAGTTGTCATTGTCAGCTTCGTAAGCCGTTGGTGAGGTGGAAATGGTGCCTTTACTAAGCACGTAGTTAATCTGTGATCCTAATCATGGACTGGGTCAAAAGGAAGACATTCTCAAATTATCCGAGGAAGTCCTGCGCTTGAAACACGGCCCCGGTTTGAAAAGCTGTGTGGCAGTCTGCAGTCCCGCGCTTCCCCATCTTAGCCCACCGGTACACGGTAAAACGGTGGAAGCCGTAACGATGTCATCGCACGTCTATTGAAGCCACGAAGACAACCTTGTCTGTGGTTCAGACTACCGCAATTACTGCCAGTAAGTAGAAGTAGCGTTAGAGCTATTGTCATCTAGTACACGTAGGAGTAGGTACTTAAGTAAGAGATCACGAGGCGCTAATATTAGCTTCACGACTTGTGCCGAGTCGTAGTGTGGTGCCTTCTGTGGGTCAAAGCTTTGGACCTTACAAGGTACGGTGTACACCGTTACTATGAGTAGTCCTTCATCTGTACCCTCATGTCGTTTGCCGCCCTCCGGAGCCGCTCATAAATACGCTGCCTCCGCAGCCAGGTTGGCCTCAGCTTCGCAGGTGGCCGGCTCGGAGGCCAGGAGGGCGTTTGCCATGCATCTCGGACCCTGGTATCCCTGTCGCAAGGTGTAAGAAGCCTGAAGAATGGTAAGCGCCCTGCCAGATTCTTTCGAACGAAGGAATTTTACTTGGGGCTTGTCTCGAGGTCGCGGAGCCAATCGTAACCCCAGGCGTGTCTGCTAGTATTTATGGACCGCCAACCACGTCCAATCGCCGCTCTGGCGCTGACCGAGGGGGCGGCCTAACATTCTCGTGCTAAATTTTCGCTCAATCGACACAGCCGCCCTTCGCGAAGACATCATTTCACCCTTGCAACAGTTCAACAGTAGCCGTTGAACCACTGCACTGGGTCTGCCTCTTCGCATCATCTAAAGCTGCCTGAAGATTCTCCAAGGGTCGAGTAGCAACATACAGCGTAAGTCGAGAAAGGTGTCTATTCTTGGTGTAGTGTGGACCAAGTGAGCTCCGCGCGACAAGCACCTCACAGAAACGCTTTAGCCTTAATTTTAGCGCAGCAAGTGGGAAGCCCATCCGCCCACACCTATATTCCCCTACACCCCCCCTCTTTTGACACACTCTTTGCTACATATCTGCGAGCTTTGCTCGCTTTTCCGCACTTTCGGGAGGCTTCTCGGCACTTTCATTAAGACGGATTCTGGGTTGTAGCACGCTCATATTTACAGTTCGCTGCATTTCAAGACTTGGTACCTTCGGTAGACGCCCTGACGCGCGCTCGAAAACGATCATAGTGAAGTGTGACATCGTGTAACGTATGTTATGAGACTCATTCCTTCCTAAGAGTAAACATCTACAATACAAGATGGCAAAAACCGCTTACATCGCCACCAGTTTCAATAACAGTCCGCTCGCGTCTGCCATACGCTCTAAGCGCAACGAGCTCAACTCGCGCGTGAAGTATGGCAGCTGTCTCTTCGAATCACGTTACCGACAACGACCAATTAGCGGAGCCTACTCCATCGTTCACCGCTGTCAATGGCAGTGGCTCTCCAGCTCCTCCAAGCAAGTCGAGACCTGAACATGAACAACACAGAGAACCAGCCGAAGGTCCTAATCACCGCGCACTCCTTCCAAATAATCAACATGAGACGCCACCAGTGACTACAGTGCGCCAGGATCCAAAGTACAATAGTGAACGGCAAGAGCGAAGACCATCGCCAGCTCCAGTTGCTGGTCAGGTCCCACCCCAAACTCAAAGCTCAAAACCGCCAACGCCAGCTCCTGTCCCGATAGCGCCAATGGAGCATCCCTCAGTAAGACCTAGTCAACAGTCCGACCCCAACGATCCTAGAGCACAATACTCAAACGGCCATTCGAGAACATCCAGCAATCAGCAACCCCCGGTCGCAGTAATGAGTCCACAGGCACAAAAGAGAAAGCGCTCATACGATGGGGAGCCCGATCGGCGGCAGGATTACGACCATCAAGCCAACTCGGTATATCCGATGAGTGCTCCTATGAATGGCCCTCCTCCCAGTCCCGGTGGGCAACGTATTCATGATATGGAGAACGGTCATACTAGAGACCGCCCGGGCTACAGCCCACGGCAGACATATCCCCCTCCTCCTGGATCGTATCCTCCACCTCCCCAAGAAACGTATGCTGCACCTCCACGGATGCGCGATAGCCCTCCTGAGATATATCCACGTCCAGAGCGACATCAGCTTGTGAGAAATGAGTATGACCAGCCAGTGGATCCTTCTATCGCTCCCGCACAGCCAAGGCCATATTATTCAGACCCCCAAGAGGCTCATTTAGCCAACGCATTACAGCGAGAGAATCGTGGTTACGATGCGCCTCCTCCACAGGTCGAAAATGCTTTTGGGACACCAGAAGAGGAAGAGGATCCACATGCCCAGTACGGCGCGTATGGTGACAATCGTAGCTCTCAAGATATGGACCGAAAGCGACGGAAGCGGGTTTTCAGCAATCGCACTAAGACTGGATGTATGACTTGTAGAAGGAGAAAGAAGAAGTGCGATGAACAGCACCCCGAATGTACGTGCAATCACCATTTCCTTTCACGTGTTAGTTCGAGATTACCAATGACTCCCGATCCAAAGAAAGACGACTCTGCTTTGTCATCTCTGAATTTTGTTTGCGCCATAGTCATCTGAAGACAACTTTTTCTGACAAAAATTTCAGGTAACAATTGCTTGCGAGGTGGATTTGTTTGTGAAGGATACACCATGCGTAATACTTGGCAGAAGCCTGCCAACGCCAAAGCGCCAATTCCTCTCCAATCAAAGAATGGCTACCCTCCGCCTCAGGGGACACCTACTCGAGCTCCTTATCCACCTCCAGCTCGTTACAACGAGGTCAGCCCTGAGTATCCAGGGCCACCACCTCAGCAAGTGCAGCATCGTCAGTCATATGATCAAGGAGATCGAGGCAAGCCCATCAATGTTGAAGATGATCGTGATGGAGTGTATGGAAGGTCGAGTCCGCCGGACTCGACTCAAAAGTCTGCTTATGGTAAGGCAGTCCGCCCATATCCAAGCAACCCTCCCCACATGTCCAAGTACCAATCCGAAAATGGCCATCGTGGGTCAGTCTACGAAATTCCCCCTGAAGCCCCAGACCAATCAATGCATCCGCCACCATCTGTACATCGAACTAATTCTACAGCGTCTCAATACTCAACAGCACCTCCGCCGAATCACAATAATACGCCCCCAAGCCACAACAACGTCCAAGCTATCGCTCAAGCAGCTGCCACGCATCCAGCTTCCCTTCGTCCGTCACCACAACGCCGAGAACAATACACCGAACGTGAGAAAATGCTGAAAGGCCTCTATTACTACCCAACAAGCCCAGCCCTTACCCAAGACCGCGAGAATTGTATAGCAGCTATCTGGCGCTTCAACAATGCCACGAACCCCTCCCATGGCGCCAGTCCCGAAGAACGCTGTCGACTTTTCCGCCAAATCCTCAGCCTTCGTCCAACACCAGAGCCACCTGGTCCCAATGGCGAAGTCCCTCGTCCCAACATGGAATTACCATTTGGCAGTGTAGGCGAACGTGTCGTCGTGGAGGCGCCATTTCACTGCGACTACGGTTACAACATTACCGTGGGTGACGATGTCTTGATTGGTGCAGATTGCCGAATCTCAGATACTTGCTCCGTGACCATCGGGGCGCGATGTATCTTCAGCCCTAATGTCAAGCTTGTTTGCGCTACGTATCCAATTGATCCACGACGTAGGATGGGCAGTGGGGGACCTGCTCTTGGGAGGAACATCGTTATTGAAGAGGATTGCTGGATTGGTAGTAATGTCACTATTCTGGCTGGTGTGAGGGTTGGGAAGAGCAGCACTGTTGGTGCGGGGAGCTTATTACATCAGGTTAGCAAGCTTCTCTTCCAAAACATCCAAAGCAACTACTAAACTCCATTATAGGACGTCCCAAGATTCACAGTCGTGGCTGGCAATCCAGCCAAAGTCAGTCGCGGCATCTACGATGGTAATGCAGATGGCCAGTAAAGCTCGCCACTACTGATGACATGTTCTATTTCCGGAATAATCATATTCTTGCATTTCCCGCCTACAACTAGCATTATTTACCAACGGGGCCTTTTTTTTCCCACTAATTGCTGGCTTGCTTACGTGTTGCTGGAACATTTAGGGCGTTAGGAGGGGGGAGGCACAGCGGAGCAGGATTCCACTTCGATTTTTCTTTTATCATCAGTACCATAGGATCGCTTCCGCTACGGGGTTGTGTAATAGAAATTATGTTGTATTTTTAGCTTTTATTGGGGATGGGGGGGTTTATGATACGGATGGAAGTGATGGGCGTTTACTTGATATGTCATGTCTTGAATTGACTTATGGGAGGAGAGGAGTTGATTGATAGCTATCTTATAGTAGGGTGAGGAGACGAGAAAGTGCAATGGGCTACTTACTGGAGTGGAATGGGGAATCTTGAGAATGAGCATGATTGGTAGGCCAGGAATGAGGTGGCTATGAGTGATTGATTGATCGTAGATGGCATTGACCCAGGAACATGCCACCCATTAGGACTTAAGCAAACACACCGTTGATCATATGCGTGTACAGCACTTCACTAACATGTCATTGCATTGTAGAAGTGCTTTCATTTGCCGTTTTAGAATTTACTTTTCGTCTTCATTGTTTGCTCATTTCTAGTTATCTCTTTCCGCAATCATGCTAGGCGTTAAGTAAGCAATGAAAGTAAAGTTCGCACATGCCATTCATCCCCCATTCATATAAGCAATCTATGAATTAACCACCACCCCTCCATTAGGATGCAAGCTCTGTCCGCTAATCATACTACTATCCTGGCTCGCCAAAAACACAAAACAAGTCGCCATCTCGCTCGGCTGGCCGGGCCTCCCCATCGGTGTTGCGCTAAATTGATCCATGGCATATGACTTCATGGTGCTGGGGATCAGAGGTGTCCATACGGGGCCAGGGCATACGGCGTTGACGCGAATGCCGAAGGGGATTTGTTGGTTGTGGAGACCGCGGGTGAAGGAGACGATGGCGCCTTTGGAGGAGGTGTAGTCGAGGAGGTCGGGACGGCCGATGTAGGCGTTTACGGAGGCGCAGTTTATGATTGTGTCGCCGGATTTCATGTGGGCGAGGGAATATTTGGAGAGGTAGAAGTAGGGGTGGATGTTGGTGTTGAAGGTTTTGAGCCATTGATCTCTAAGCAGGATTGTTAGTGCTGGGTCTTCGTGCTTGGGAAGAGGGATTAAGGGGAAAAGGCTCTTGGGGGAAAGGGGTAGGGTAGGGGGGTTGTGGAACGTACTCTGAGAGCTCAGCAATGCCATTGATCATGTTTTGGTAGGCGGCGTTGTTGACGAGGATATTTATAGCGCCCATCTTTTCCAGGGCCTCGTCGACTAGTTTCTTGCAGTTCTCCATTTTGCTGATGTCGGTGGGGAAGAGGTAGCATTTCCCGTTGTACTTTTCGACTTGGGCTCTGGTGTCTTCGGCATCTTTCTGCTCTTCGGGCAGATAGGCGATAATGCTGTCTGCGCCTTCCATGGCGAACATGATTGCGACTGCGCGGCCAATGCCAGAGTCTCCGCCTGTGATGATGGCCTGATTGAGATTGTAAGGTCAGCCATGTTTTCTCGTTTTATGGTATTTTATGAGGGACGAGCTTAGGGCAAACAGGTCTGCTTCGCATTGCATATGACGCTTTACTTCAATTGAGGTAAAGACTGTATCGGAATTGTTTGACTAGCTCACCTTCTTGCCCTTCAGCTTACCAGCTGCTTTGTAGGTTTGGTAACCGCCATCTTCAGTAGGAATTTCAGTGTCGACAGGTTTAGGGCCTTTCATGTCAGCTTGATTAGAGGGCTGGTCCATGTGCTGGATAGGGACTTGGTGCCCTGAGAATACGAGTCAGCAATAACTCCACCGAGCGATTGATTTGGACATACCAGACTTGAACTGGGAGTCCTCGCTCTGGACAGACTTGGCTGCGTTCTTTGCTGTTTCCATGATGATTGAAGTTGTGGGAGTTCTATGTCTTCGAGTAGTGGTAGTATCTGGAATCAAAGAGTATTGTATCCTAGGTGGAGGAAGATGAATGTGAATAAAACTTCGAGGAAGGCGGCAACATTTTATGGGCACCAAGCAGCTACGTCAATAATATGACATGACGTGCACAACGGCATTCTTAGAAGGGTCATCGCGCTTCTGCATGCAATGACCCTGATCGTCATCACTGTGGATCCTCCGTAATTCGTGCTGGAATTCATCTCACCATCAGGGAGTCGTCATGTACTACGTCCACATGACGATTGAATACCATCGTCATTGTCGTTGGAAGCGTTTGAACACATCTCGTATCTTCGGGTGGATATAGCCACTAAACGAAGCTGTTATTACCACCAAGGATGTATAATGCAACCAGCCCGACGTTAAGACGACTCGCATAGAGTTCCTGCAGAGGCAGTTGCAACGAAACCTCATCAGCAACAATATGACTACATCGGAAATAGCTAAGCCCGCAATCATAGTACATCAAATGTTGTGCTATGTAATACTAGCGCCATACCATGACACGCCTATTCTAGTGGGAATTGGGTTCGATCTTTGAAGAATGATTCTTGGCAACGGACATCCAAAGAGTGAGTGCGGACGACATTGGTACGATTATTCATGTAGACTTAAGGCCTCCCTCGTAGTATTCCTACTCTTCTGGCACGTCTAGGCGATTTGGCAAGTGTCATCAGGTCTTGGATTTGCAATATCGTAAAGCGTAATTTCTGAGGAGTAGCATTTTCACTTGTTGGTCAGTCCTTCATATGGACGTTGGCCTCACAGGTAGATGAATTGAAAGACCCACTCTTCTGTGCCAGGCGGGCGCAGAAGCTACCTATATAACCGATGATAGCACCAACCTCCATAAACATCGAGCCTGATCCAACTTGCTTTTCCTTTAAGGTCTCCTACATACCTGTAGTCTCAAAACCTGGTCAGCATTCCACAGCACTGTCCAAGAGGATGTAGTATCGCGTCAAAAATGCGTGGAGGTCAAGCAATCAATTAAAGTCCATCCGGTGGAGTTGCTAGACGATTGCAAGGTCAAGGAATCCAGAAGACGAAGAAGCTGGACCATTCCTCTCCTGTGCGGTCTGTGTCCATACACGGTTGATGTCCATACACAGCATCATGCAATATGGGCCCCAACTATTCAATAGTGGTTCTCGCTGAGATCTCAGTCCTTGCAGAGCTTTGTTCACATCCCCCTGGGTCCGGCAGAAGATAACATCTGTGTCGCCATGTAGCTGATTTGCCACAAGTCTAGTTACTTCAGAGCTGCATTCAATGGTTCCTTGACGAGGCTTCTAACGACATCATGAGGCTCTCCAATGCGCTTCCGGTAACCGTTGAGCTTGTTTGCGCATGAATCTATACCAAGATTCCTTTAAGGGACCCAGACGGGAGAGATGTGCCATGCTTGAGTCATCAGCTAATAGACCTTTGGATATTTGGCGACAAGTCCTCTATGCCGACGCTTTGCACCCCAGCAGTCGACGCTATCATCAACCAATACGTGAACCGTGGGATGATGACCACATGGTTCGATCATGTTTAGAAGACCATTGTTTCGGACTCGCCACAAGGCTCATAGTCGCAATCTGCATTCACCAACCAAGCCATGAACATTGCTTATTGAATATTTGGGAAGCTTTTTGGCGTGCCGGGTTTTCTGCTGGATCTCACAAAGGCCTTGCACGAGGATTTGGGCGCCACACGTTTAGCCGATCTTTACGTCTCTGGTAGCCAGTACGAAATGCTTGGTCTCTGCGACTATGCCATCGATAAGCTCATCGCAGCTGTCGAAAACGAACACAGAGTCATCACCACAGTAATGCGTGGTTGTGACGGTTAGAAGAGCATGTAAAGTGCGGAAGGGAGAGAGTTGTTCGATTGGGAGATAGGTATGCTAGGGGGAGAAAATCCAATCATCAACGTTATCTAGATCATTCCTCTCTCGAAAATTATTGGATAGTGAGACGAAACGCACACAGAGTAGCAGGCTGTCACACGTAGCTTTTATTCTATTTTGAATCAATGATACCTCCCATATCACATGAGACCTTGAAAATGAAGCATCTGTTCTACGTACAGCGCCGGGATGGCGATAAAGTCCGCAACCCGTGTTCGAAATAATTCCCCCAATCAACTCTCCAACCAATCCAAAAACTGCGGGGTAAAATAAGACACCACAATACTCGCCCCGGCCCTCAGAATCCCTTCCGTGCTCTCAAACGCCATAGTCTTAATATCAAAAACCCCTGCCGCAGCAGCCGCATGAATCATAGCGAACTCCCCACTAACCTGATACGCCGCAATCGGCATATCCTTTCCAATCTCCTTCGCATCGCTAATGATATCCAGGTACGAGCTCGCGGGCTTGACCATAATGATATCTGCGCCTTCGCCAATATCACGGTGTATAGCACGGCGAGCTAACCCGCGGCCGCCAGGGGGAAGTTGGTAGCATTTCCTATCGCCGAAGGAGGGGCAGGAGCCGGCTGCGTCGCGGAAGGGGCCATACAGACAACCAGAGAATTTGGCGGAGTACGACATTAAGACGACTTTATGGGCGATGCCTGTTTCAATGAGCTTCAGTTTTATGGCTCGGATGCGGCCGTCGTTCATGTCTGAAGGAGCGACGCAGTGGGCACCTGCTTCGGCGTAGGCCATCGCTACGTCGGATATGCGGTCTACGGAGAGGGTGTTGTTGAGGGAGCCGTCGTCGCGGAGGATCCCGCAATGGCCATGGGAGGTGTATTCGCAGAGGCAAACATCGGCGACGATGAAGAGGGAGGGGAAGCGGGACCGGAGGAGGCGGATGGCTTGGATGACGGGGCCATGGGGATCGTCGGCCGCAGTGCCGAGGGCGTCTTTGACGTTGGGAGCAATGGGCACGCCGAAAAGGATTACGGAGCGGAGGCCTTTGCGAACGAGAGGCTCAAGGTGCGAGGTTAGCTTGTTGAGGCCGCGGCGGTGTTGGTTGGGGAGGGAGGGGATGAGAGTCTCTTCTTCGGGTTGGTCGGATATGAAAAGGGGGTAGATGAGCATGGACTGATAGTGCAATGTCAGCATGTGGATCTATTGAATACGTTGACCTCTATGACCTTGGTCAATTGCCTCTCTGCTTGCCACGATCTTGCCAATGGGTGGCTATAGCCCCCATGTAACTGACTCGAGATGTCTCCTGATACGCTGACACTTGTTGCGGCTGTGCTTGCGTATGATCTTGCATATGAACCTGTTGTGGATCTTGCAGACGGTCTGGAGGCGTGCGATGCTCTGTCATTGGCATTGTCCCTGAAATGAAGGTCGGAGACTAATGTGGAAAAAGACATGGTATCTCTGTCCAGATGGAGATGAGAGGGCCAGTTCAAGGTGCAGTAGTCTCTTGGTGTAGGCTTTCAATGATTTTTGGATTGTTCGAGATGTTGCCGTCGTAGTCAGAGAGGGGAGGCAAGATACGTTATAGAGGCATGCGTAGATATCGAAGTAGCTGTTATATGTAGCATAGAGAATCCAGCATTGTCAATAACATATCGATATTGAAGCGCAATGGATCATAGACTGAATGAAATCGCCTGCACGAGGGTACCCCGGTCAAAATCGTCATACTTGTGGCTGACTATAGAGGAAGTCTGATTGGTTTATCTCATTCAGCCTTACATCGTTTCGTAGGTCCGTCGTCTCTGTGCTGAACCTCACCTCTTCCTTCATGTTCAACTTTCTCTTTGAGCACTAAGCAGCGAGATCTCTGTCATTTAAAAAACGATGATGGTAATGATCTAGTACGAGAGCTGACCTAAATTGCACCCTGAGAATGGATGGTGTCATGACCAGTCCAGTCATACGCCTGCCAGCGGTTGTTTCCTCTGTTATATCAGGTCTTCATTATCGCATGCAAGGACAGGACGTGAAGCTTTTGGTTATGATAATGATTTCTGTGGAAGGTAGAGGCTAGATACTTGCCTTCTAACCGCTCTCATGGCACCTACTTTTGGCGAACCTTCCGACTGAATGGAAAGAGATTGTGGAAGGCGATGCACAAATGGAAGGCCCCAGTTGCAAACCCTATAACGTAGATGTATTCATTTTTCGCTTTGCGGTGTCATACTATCTCCGAATTCGAAATGTGAACCGAGTTTGAAGTTTTGGCCGGATCAATTGAATACAAGGGAACTCCCTGACTTAGTCCCGTATGATGCCTATCTTCGCTAGCAAAGGCCATTTGACCACGTTGATCCGCTGATTATGATCTTTTCCATCTTCCCTTGATAGAAGCTGCGATCTGAAGTGGGCTCTTGCCATTCTATATCCTTATGACGCGGGCTTCTCTTTGTGAAGACGGGACGAATATTGTTTCTGACTTGTGTCTAAACATTTTACCTTGAGAGGTGACAGTCACACCGTTTTGAAGCCAGCAGTGGAGAATATCACGGTCAGTGGCATTATGCCAACCTATGGCAAGAGAAAGAAAGGCTTGCTGTCTTCCTTTCCGGTCTTCCAAGATGACAAGCCCGAGCAGGATCCCAATCAGCAGCGTTCTGGTGAGTAATCGCTTTTCTCGGCGTAAAATTCTGACACGTCTCCATTCTTGCAGCCTATACACGCCTGGGCAAAGCGAGGTCGATATTGCAGAGATCACGGAGCCGTGGAAAGCTAGACGAGGAGAGCAGCGATGAATTGACTACGAGCGCTTTACTCTACAATGTACCATCAATACCACACCAGCCAGTCCGACTGCCGTCCCTACATAGCCTCGGTGCCATTGCCACAGAGGACATTCTCCGTCCGAAAACATCACCAGACGAGCCTGAGAAGCCCCTCCCCCCTGCACCTCCCAAAGACGCTTTTGCAGAACAACGCCGACATTGGAAGTCAAGGGCTGCCCTAAGTACGAAGACAACCAATATGAAGACCTCGTCAACTGCGGAAGCAAAGCGGCTATCTAAATCCAAGATCTCGTGTCCAGTTCCTTTAGATCCACCGAGCACAGCACCGGGGCCAAATCAAAGTAGACCAACCACAGGTCATACTACCGCCTCAGCTCCCATGACTACAAATCGAGATGCTGAAGAGCTAACGAGCAAGATATCCAACCTGATACAGGAAGCTGTAGCTCAGGAAGCGCAAACGAGGCAAAAAGCAGCCATCTACGCTTCAGAATCAGCCAAGCTATCTCCACTTGAGAGAGGCAAGAATGCGTTCGTGAAAGCTACTCGTGCAATCAAGGATCGATTGAGCAATAGCAACACAAGTGGTAGCTCCCAAAGGCCACGAAGCTCGAAGAGACCAGCCTCAAGCCATCGCACTCCAAGTCCTGCCTCAGACCTTCCTCCAGAATATGAAACTCCCGAGGAGCTCCGTCGTACAAGACTAGAGCGTCGTATTGCCGAGGGGGAAAACCTTAGCAATCCAAAGATCTGGCAACTGACCGGTAATGGGAATATCCCGCGCAAACCTCTACCCGTCTATGAAAGCATGAAGTCTAGAAGTCGCCGTTCCGACTCGCTTGACGATCCATTCTCGGATGGCAAAGAGCTAGAAAGCCGCCCGTTGCCACACGATTTTTCTGGCTTTGAATTCGACTTCAGCAACCGCAAGAATAAAGGCAGGTCTATACCGCCTTCATTCCTAAGCAAAGCCCGTGCCGACGACCCTTCCCAGACTTCGAGCACGCATTTAGCTGTACCTCCACATACTTCACGATTCTCAAGTATGGTCTCCGGCTTGGCTCAGCATTCGGATACCGAGTACTTCTCAAGTAGCCCGATCAGCTACTCAACGCCGCGAATTCGGCTAGAATCTCAGCCTACTGCTAAGCCGAACAAGTCCAAGAAAGGTGAACTGGTACGCAGCCCTTCAATTCTAGAGTTCAGCTTCGAGGCTCCAAGTGAGGGTGCCTCGTCGAAGCCCGCTTCTCCGCAACCCAGAGCTTCAGAAGGAAGTAGCCTGAGCGTAAAGAGGAAGGGAGCAACGGATGACCTGCGCTCCCAGGTTGCGCCAGCGACTAAGAAGGTCAAGAGAGACTCTGTTGCGTCTGTTGAAAGTCTTGGACTCGCGTCTGGGATCAGTAGAATGGAAACTCATGATGAACGAGTTCCATTGTCGCCCAAAAGCGCCAATACTCATCTTCTGGCACCTCAACAAAACCAGAACAAACTACGGAGAGGCTTGAGCATCTTCGATGTCGGGAAGGGAAAAGCTCCAGAGTCAAGGGAAAATGATGAGGCCAATAAACTCCGGCCTCGCATTAATACTTCCAGAAAGTCTTCAGTTCCACGACCAAGCAGCATGGCCTTCCATCGTGTTCTCGCTTCTCGCCCCGAGATGCAGAGACTTTCGTCATTCGATCCTGGAGATATGGACATTGATGAGTTACAGATGGATGACGCTGCGTATCAAGTTGGCAGCAAGAAGAACTGTTAGGGAGTCACGAATCGCTCCATGCCACTACATTCATCGAGCAGGACTCATGGATGTCGAAATCATGTTGCAGTTTTCCGCTTATTCGAATGTATTGAATCGCTTTACAATGCTTCATTAGCCATCGTATACCATAGCAAACAAAATTCATCGAAATTTTACCAAAAATGGCATGGCCGACCCTGCCTGTATTCTTTCTACCTATATTCAGAGGATAAATGCGCTGTACCCAGTGCAATTTCTGATGACTGACTACAGCCGATCACCACACGATGCGTTTCTGTTCTATGCACAGCATGGCCTACGAACTGCCTGCACAACTCCTAAACCCAGCCTTCCCATTCACGTAAGCTTCTGCTTAATGAAGAACGCGCGAAGGTGCGAAAGCTGCCAAGCACAAGTGACGCCCAATACAATCAATTGCAGCAAGGTCCACCTGACCACCCTAGCGTTCGTGCTCTCCGATTGATCCCTAAATTCCGCTTCTCGCTCCTATACCAACCATGTTAGTAAGCTTTCCAACGATCTTATCCCTTGGTCAGTCACTTACCCTCTGAAAGACCTGTTCCCGCCTAATATCCTGTAACCTCCCATTCAAATCTCTAACCTTTTGACTAATCTCGCTCATCTTTCCCTTGTCCGTACTCTCAATCGCGCTCGTCTCCCCAATCGCCATATCTAGCGTTAACTTCACCATGCCCGTTCCTTGGCCGCCGCTAAACCATCCCCCGCCGGTGTTGGAGGGCGTGAAGCAGATGCGGTGGTCGCCGGCGTCGGCGGCGCTGAAGGTGAATTTGCCGGTGTGAGAGCCTTTGGTGTTGACGACGCGGTGGTCGTTGTCGAAGACTTCGTCGACGGTTACGAGGATGCTGAGGTCGGGGTTGGTGGTGAAGGTATTGGTTTGGGGATCGGATTGGAGGGCGGTGTAGTGGCCTGGGAGGAAGCGTCAGTACACAGACTCCAATTATAATTGAGCTACTGCTTGTAGAAAGCTGGATATAGTGGGTTTGCGAAGGCAATGCTCACCAACAACGAGGGTGTCTTTTGGGAGCTCCTCATAGAAGCACTTGGGCGTTGAGGCGCCATCAAGGTAGAAGTAAAGTGCTTGCGTGGGCAGAATGATGTTAAAAGCTAGAAGCAAAATCGCCAGGTATGAAACGCCCAATGGCCTTCGTTGTGATGTTTCCATGGCTTGATGTGAATCTGTTATGAATTGGACACGAGACTCCTTTGCCAAAAAGTTGAAGCTGGGGAAATTTCTGCCGGAGTTTCTCCGCTGTCCATTCACTTCGGCAGGTATTCACGCAACCCCAGGTTCAGTTTTATCAATGGATCACGCAAAAAAAGCTGAAGCCGCTGTTATCTTTGCGGCTCCGTTTGATATCCCTATGATCTAAATATTATCCGTGCTCGGAACCCTATAAGCCAAGATGATGGGCTCTGATGCACGCGATGTGATGGGCCTGCCGAGCGCAGCGCCGAAGCCCACGCCCGCAAAAGTTCAGAAGCCAAAAGGCAGAGGACCAAGTAAGGATGTAAAGCAATTACAATAAGGTTTTATCTCCTAACTATCCATAGCTGGTATGATCAGAGAAGTCCTTGATCTTAAATATGAAGGAGCTCCACCAATATCAATCGTTGCGCCGAAGTTCAAAGAGAAGCCAAAGCTGCCGTTCAAACCTCGCCCTTGGTACAGCTGGAAAGGCCACGATATTTGTAATAGTTTTGACTGACAAAAACAGGGAAGAAACGCCTTTTGGCAATTCAGCTCGAAAAGATGGACTTATACTACGACATTGGAGGAGGAAGGGCGACGTCGTTAATGGCGGATCTGCTATGCCTGTCACGCCGGCAGATTCGAATGCCGCGTCAGAAATGGAGCAAGATGACAAGGCTACACCTGCTGTCCCTGATTCTTACTGGGCAAAGTACAATGTCAAAGTCGAGAGACCTCAATACACAGACGAGCAATACGAGACTCATTTAAAGAGCGAGAATTGGAGCAAGGAGGAAACGGACTATCTTGTTGATTTGGCTATCGAGTTTGATCTACGATGGGTTGTCATTTCTGATAGATACGACTATAAACCCAGCGAGAAGCCAAAGACAGACGAGGATTCCATGGCCGTCACTCTGCAAGCAAAGCCTCGGACTCAAGAGGACATGAAAGCTCGTTATTACGACGTCGCCGCTAAAACCATGGTCTTGCACAATCCTCTTTCCAGTATGTCATCCACTGAATTCGACGCCCACGAAAAGATGACCAAATACGACCCCATCCGCGAGACCCAACGAAAACGCTACGCCGAACAACTTATGCACCGCACCAAGGAAGAAAAAGACGAAGAAGAATACCTCCTCCGTGAACTCTCCCGCATCGTCTCCTCCCAAGAAAGACTTTCCCAAGAACGCAAAGCCCTCTACGACCGCCTTGAAGCCGCCCCTTCCTCCGCCCGCGCAGACTCCTACAGCACAACAATGTACCAAACCTCCCAAGGCCTCACCCAACTAATGCAAAACCTCCTCACCCAGAACAAAAACAAAGAACTTGAGAAGAAAGAGAAACGCCGCTCACTCCTCGAGGGCGGTGAAGCCGCTGGCCCCTCCTTCCACCCCATGGACCGCTCCCAGCGCCAATCCCTCAGCAGCGCCCCTCACAGTCAGCGTCTCTCTGACGCCACAGGCCGCCGACCCCTCACGCAACAAGAACAGAAAAAATACGGCGTCTCGCACCCCAACGAACGTCTCACAGGCGGTATCCAATTCCGACACGAACGCATCACAAAGGCCGGCCAGGCAAAATCCGGCGTCCAAACCAGCCGTATCGGCGCCGCATTGACGGAATTGAAAATACCCCCGAGACTGGTGATGCCGACGGCGAAGGTGGTGACGGAGTATGAGAGGTTGATTGAGAGTATCAAGCACCTGCTGGAAGTAAGGAAGGTGAGCGAGAAGGTGGAAGGGGAGATTAAGGTTTTGGTTGCGCAGAAAGAGCTGAGTGAGGCGAAGGATAGAGGGGAGGAGATTAAGCAGGAGGAGGGACAACCTGGGGGTTTGGAGGAAGGGGAGACACAGAATGAAGGGGATAATGGGGAAAGAGATGGCGATGATAATGATGAGGATGAGGATAAGGATGCCGAGGGGGAGAAGGAGGATAGTGACGAAGAGGTTGGGCGCGAGGAAAGTGATAACGATGAGGACGAAGATGCAGAGGGCGAAGTCGATGAGAACGTTGTTGCGGATGAGGCTCGAGACTTACAGGGGGATGAAGATGCGGAGGGGGACGACCAGGAGGATGGCGAAGGAGAAGAGGATGAGAATATGGAGGACGAGGATGCTGAAGGGGAGAATGACGATGAGGATGCAGCTTCATCGAGGGAAAGTCCGGCTCCGACCACGAAGAGTGAGGGTATGCATAAGCGGAGTGCGAGCGTTATGAGTCATGTGAGTAATAGGAGCTCGAAGAGGCAGAAGAAGTGAGTGTGTATGTATTAACTGAATGATAATCAATATTCAATTGCCTATAGCGGAGCAAGTCTGCATGGTTTACTGCTGAAACGGGCATCTCTGAAGTCAAGCTTCGCTTCTTGCAATTCGGTGGCTATCTGAATCATGATCACGGCATCTCATGCAGTATCCCTTTGCTTCGCATACACTGCTTACGAACTAATGATGATTAACAGTCATAGGCCCAATCTCACACCCGCTATCGATCAAACCATATCCGATGGACGTCCACCGCAGAAAAAATCGTCCACAGCCACTCGCTCAGCACCCCTTGTATTTGGAGTGATAGCAGGGGCCACGTCTCTCCCTGGAGGATCAAAATCACGACCTGTCGCAGCACTCGCAGCACTATTTGGTGGTCCCCTAGGGGTCAAGTATTCAGCAGCCCTTAAAGCTGGAGTCATCAGATGTGGTTCTTCTGGCATTGGCGAAATATCATCACTACTCCTCACAGCATCGATTGATCGTGCTCTCCTAACCGGGAACATAGACTGCCTCATTATCCCTTTCTTTAGCGTCCGAGGAAGTCGACTGCCCCTCGCTCGCCCAGGTTTCCCATCTCCAGTACCATCCAATCCTACAGTACCCGTTTCCTGGCCTTTGTCCCAGCCTTGAGTCTCCGGCCTTCTAGGCCACGCAACGGCTGTTTTGTGGCGATATCTACTCTTAAATCGGTAACCGGGCTTCGCATCTCGGGCTATTGGCACTGTTGGGGCTGTGAGATTGGTACTTCTGTGCAAGCTAGACCAGGGAAGGTAAAGGTGATTGGTGTGGTAGTTGAATATTGACATGTAGTGGGTGCGGTATGCTAGCAAGCCTACTAGAACCCCGATGGGTATAGAGAGCACGACGTCTTGAAAGTGATGATTCTGATGGAGAAGCGCCACTGTCAGCAGGTATCGAAGTTTCATTTGCTGGAGTCGAGACTTGAGAAAACAGAGCATTCCCCTTTCAAGCACATTCACTAGCCATGCGTCATACTTCATGGTAAGGTGACTCGACTCCAAAAATAACGGTACAGCACTGGACAAGCACAGATGTGCACCTACATGGTCAACGGCCACACTGGCAGCAATGAACGCGGCTCCCACAATCGGACTCAGTACCACCAACAATTTCCAGAAGCTCGTATGATAATCCGAACAAGCCTTCAACTTAGCATTGAGATATAGCGACAAGAAGACTCCCACGCAAAAAGCTTCTACAGTGTGTCCACCTTTAATTTGAAGTCAGTCCGACGTTTAGAATGTGTAAGAAGAAGATGCTTCTCAGGCAAATATCGTATGAGGTGATCCTGAGGAGTAGAATATATCTATGATGAATAGAAATGGAAAACCACGTACTTGGGAACGATTGCATTGCGAACCTCAGCGTCTTGTACTCGGCTGTCATTCCAATGGTCCAACGAGGTAGGGCAGGTGACACATAATTACCTCCTTGAGGGGCTTGTTTGACATGCGATCTGATAGCAGAATTTATTGTAGGGCATTCAAATACAGAAGTGAACCGGATGGCTGAGCTTGGAGCGAATTGGGCGAATTCAAATACTTTCCCGTGGGGATTGCAGACTGACATGAAATGAGGGCGGAATTTACCTGAAACCATCAGTCCAGAGAATCACCTGGGAGACTTTAGGCTTGGGTTACCAATGAATGACTTGAAAATGACCTGTAAAAGCGTCCTAAAGTGCATTTTAGCGATGAAACCCAAGTAAAGTGGTGGTTCTGATTCAAACAAAATCTTCGTGCAATTCTCAATAAACTTTAAGATTGGGTGGGAAGCAACATACACAATCGCTATTCCTTTGAAGAGTCCGAAAATAGCAGCATTGAAATCCCAGAAGTTTCTCACCCATATCTGCATCGCGAGTATGATGACTGTGGGTATCAATGGAATGAGAATCTCCGCGGTTAAGACAGGTACTATGAAACCTTCCTTTGGCCAGCTGATATCGACGGGTCCAACCCAATTACCGGTGCGTGGATCCCATGTCATGGGGAATGTGCGAGTCATCCAGCGAAAGTTATCGAGATACTTTTCCATGAATATTGCAGCGAGAAACAAAGAAAACAAGACACAGAGATCCGGCAGGACAAGCCATAGCCAGCGGTAGCAGCGATTTTGTTTGATGTTCTGATCCCACCTTGGCGATCTCTGAGGGCCTCCGTGAGACCTTCCAGAGTCATATGGGCTACGTAAAACTGGTGTTTCAGCGATCTCAGAAGCAACGCCAGAGTCTTCGTGGCGATGTTCTGTTGCAGCTTCCATGTCTTCGAAAGAGATCCGATGATCCTGCCTATTATCAACAACCTCTTGAAGTGGAGCCACAGGTGCTGGAGCATGGACATTGACCTGAACTGTTGCCCTGCTGCTACTCATGGAACGGCGTTCGCTAAGTCTGTAGGGTGGCAAATCGTCACAAGCACTACCACCATTACAAGGCGCATGTACTGTATCCACAGCCAGACTTGAACCGGCCAACGCCGTATCGTTGCCATCGTTCATGTCTTCTACCAAAATTGGACTGATAAACAAGTCATCTTGATTGGGGACGAATGGGTCGCAAGAGGATCTGGGTGGAGCACGCAGTCTCACAGATTGAGCCGCAAGCCATTCCTGTGATAGCTCCCATTCGGGATTCCTTGTGCATAACGTAGATTCTGAAGAGGGCTTCAGTGGCTTTTGATGAAGCGGCAGTGGTTTGGGTGTTTGCATCGTTGTATCATACTCTCCATTCTCTTCGACAGTCTTAGCGGAGACACTGTGCTCGCGTTCATTGCTTGGACTTGGCGCTCCTGGTGGACCTGCTGAAGTGGTATCGGCTGGAACATCTGCATGGCTGTCATCAGGTGCTGGGGCTGGTGTGGAAATCCGACGGACTTCGATCCGGGCCACCTGATGCATTGTCGCTATTTTGAGTTGTTGGCTGTAAGCATAGTCTAATATAAGTCCTACAAAGAGCGACAGTCTGTTCTGCGCCTGGTTGCCGAATTGCACGTAAGATACTGTTTGTGAATGGTTAGACAAGGTAGGGTACCGGGGGCACTTTGAGTAGATGAGATGCAAATTCTGCTAAAAGCTCCTTCTGAATATGTAAATACATTCAGATAGTAAATCCGGGAAGGAACGGCTTTGTGCCTTCCCGCCTAGGAAATGATTATCGCCGATCGAGTATTGAATTCAAGGTTTGTCAAATGCCAATTTGGCTCAAATAATTAAAGTAATAGGCGATGTCTCAATAATCAACGCCTGTTTCCTAATCAAACTCGGTTCGTTACTGGTCTTAGGTGCTAGTGAGAGCCAACAAGCTGAAGGCACCGCCAACGACTGGACGGGCCGTGAATTCAGGGCCATTAGACGGGTAGCTATTTAATGGATATTAGCGGACAGAATTTTGGGGGTTCCGGGATGAGACGAACTCTCCACCAGCGGCGTCGTATAAATCTGTCAATGCACGATTCGTCGGCGAGTCGTTGATCCAGGTAGCAATCGCACTGATGAACATTGCGGTTGTATCTTCCGCAGCGATTGAGGCCGCAAACATTTGCCAATTGACTACGAGGATCAGGTCAGCAGAATCGATCTGGTCAAGTGAAGCATGTACCCACAGTCCGCATAGTCAGCCCTTGTGTCAAGAGGCACTCCATACTGCTCGAAAATGGTTACATAGAAGTTACTTTGCATGTCATATACCGTTTGAGGGACCAGTCCAAGATTGAGTTCTCTATCGCCATAGAGATTGTACAAGAGACCTTCATTGGTAACAACTTAGAAGATGTTATGGGAGATCTACTTGAAGATAACTCACCATACGTATCATTCATTCCATAAGCAAGAGTAGTATGCGGCGGATCAGCATCCATGGCAATACCGAGCGTCTGCCACTGCGTGATGTAATTGTGGGCAATTGATGAGTAGTTTGAGGCATCTTCCGTGTTTCCAGTCAAATTGGCAATTGTGGCCATAGCCTCGATGCCAATGATCCCTTTAAGGGCCAGATCAGTCTGATTTCTAATTGGCGTATAAGCGTCACAGGATATTTCTGATCATGGAGATGAACCTACGCTAAAGGACCCGCGAAATCATCGGTAGAGAGCTGGTTACCCGGTATGAGTGTGTTCTCGATGAGGTACTGTGTCCACTGGTCCAGAAGCGCATAGTTTTGACTCAAGTAGGCAGTATCGCTTGCCTTCTGAGCGTACGCAAGTGTCATGATGAGCATGTTGCCGCATTCCTCAATAGGTTGCGCTTCGTCACTGCCAGATGCGTGACCCGTTGCATTGGGATAGCTACTTCCCAGGTCATGCATTGAGTACTGATTAGGATACTGGCCTGACTCCTGGTTGATGAACAACGGATCCAAGAGAAGCTTCAGCAGGGTGGGGTTTGTGTAAATGAATATTGGATGAGCAGGAAATATTACATCTACCGTCTGTATATTCCCGTCCGAACTGATCTCTTTGAGGAAAAGGTAAGGAGTGTCTAAAGTTCCACACAACTGGGTTGCGCCAAAAGCTTGCCGAGCTGCGAGAGACGTGATCGTTACGTAGTCCGCTCCCCCAGCTGCATTGGCATCGCCAGCGACTTGATTGTCAAAGGTAGTGGCCAAGCCAGCAGCATTAGCGTAGTCAGTGTGGAAAAATGTTAACTAAATGACAAGTCAGCTTGACCATCTCATATCTGTCAATAACAAAGCTGACCGCCTCGAGCTCAGTGGCAACATAGCTTGTCCACAGTGAAGGCACGCTAACAACCCCGTTCGCTCCATCAAACTGAATTGCTTGCTCCTGAGTCAACCCTAGCGTGAAAAGCGTACTGACAGCCGTCGATTCGACGGACCCTAGATCTACAGCAAATCCGAATGTCGGATAAGAGTCACTGATAGCTCGATAGTTGGTATCATTAGTGTTGCCGAGAGCACCGGACGAGATAAATGCTTCGCGGATATCATTAGCAAAACCTGATTCAAATGTCAGATTTGGTACATTGTCAGTCGCCCAGTACCAGTCGCCATACTCAGTCTGCTGGTCATTTTCGGACCACAGAAGCTGAGTCTGTCTATAGATCTTATGGTAAGCAATGTTGTCGCTCGGTGTAATACCGTATTCCCATTCGGCGATGGCAGAGCGATCACCCGATACCCATTCTGTGAGGCATGTTAGTCAGACACTCAAAGACAGATTTTACGCTTGAACATCCTCACCAGCGGTGATGTCGGCATACAATTGTACATCATGAGCACCTCCATCTGAGGAAGACACTATGACATTGAGATAAGAGAAAGGTAATGACTGGCGCATCATGTCCGTGGGGTTTAGAGGTGACAGGAAGGTAACGTTCATTTCTACCACCCCAGCAACATCCATGATGAAAGTGCTTCTGGTGGATGTATATTCGAAAGACGTCTGATTGACAAGAGTAGGGAAGGGTGCAGGAGCTCCCATCCAGGTGTATGAAGTGCCATCAACACGTATTAGACCAGCCCAGCCAAGAATCTGGCCACTGAAGAGGTCATTACTATGCATCCATAAACCCAACATATCTACTCACGCCCAAAAAGTTGGCCATTGCCCGGCGAGATAACCACCATTACCAGGGCCGCCATTTCCAGAGTCGCTTCCAGCTTGCTGCCAGCAATTGACATAGGGCGACTTCACTGCTAAGGGAATCGCAGGAGGCCGAGCTGGCGAGAAAGTTGACGCAGCGTACGAAGGAGAGAGAATTACGGCAAAGACAGGGAGGACGTATTGAAACCACATGACTGCAAAGGATAGAGAATGCTACACTACAAGCTGGAAGCTGAGAAAATGCAAGGCGATGAGATAGGCCTCTTATTTGCTGCTCGCTGAAGTTGTCTGATGACCCCTACATGCGGCCTCTCCAGGCTTGCATATGGAGGAGACTGTGCTCCGTACCATTCCCATGTTTCGGAACCGGGCAACACGCTGCTTTGCCCCAAATAAGGCAAGCAGGCGCTGTACGCAGGATCGCGGGCTGAGCTCAACGATCCTTCGTCAATGTTGGGGCGAAGTACCTGCCACATTGACTCGCTTTCAGAAAATTTAAGCGGTGCTGCACGCATTATGCATCAGGTGGCATAAAGTAAATATGTTGTCGTTGCCATTTTCGATCTGAAATTTTGACGTTGCGGGGGGCTCCAAAAGTCTTGGCAAGAAACGATTTGCTCGAGTCTAATACCTATTATGAGAATGTATATTACGATCTGCAGACTGCAGCCTTAGTAGAAGCACATCCATCGTAGCTAGAAGATCTAGTCGCAATGTGACCCCTTGCAAAGTGATCGCAAGGGTAATGGGAGGAGTCAAGCCGAGGGGGTTTTGCCCCTGAGCGGTCATGGGGCTGTGGGGTTAGATTTAGAACGCGGCTTCAGCGCGGCTGGAGGTCACCACCTATTGGCTCTGTTGAGTAACCTGAATTGTGAGCTTCCTTTTCAAGAGACAATGCCCTAGATCACAGTGTGTCGAATGCTAATGCCATGACCGACTTCCGACTTCCTTTCCCCGCATTTTCTGCACTCCATATTTGTGCAGATGATCAGTAACTTATTATCTACTGGTGAATCTTACGCGACCACCCCCATTTTTCTGGATATTATGGGATACTGATATCGAAAAGCAACCACGGTCACTTCTGTGGGAGGTCAGCGTATCGCCTTAGTACTGCGTCGCACAACTGTGGAGCTTGTGATACCAGTATTGATTTGATTGGAGGTATAAATGGAATCAGTCTTTCACGTTGGCGCCCGTGCAGACCAGCCTGTGCATACGTATTGATAGACATCATTAAGAATATGTATCGAAGCTGCGAGAGAATGCCAGGCGATATGGCCACATTGCCAACCATGTATGGAATTGTTGGTGACTGACCCCGGCACTGACCCCGGATGCTCTGTCTCCTTCATATGTATCCCTAAGCCCTTGAATGCTCGCGTGGTTTTTCAGCTCCAATCTGTGCCGCAATTCACTTCACAGCCCAGCGCCCCATTGAGATTTCAGGCGATCGTACTTTCGTCTATCACCAACGCTGGGCCGCACTATCTGCCGAGCGACCATGAAGTCTTCTATTTTGATGGTGTCGTTGCGTTTGATGGCAGCATAACCAGCCCTTCGAAGCAGACTCTCCAAGTCTGCGCCGCTGAATCCTTCACAACCTCGCGCAACATCCGCAATCTCGTCACTATAGGGAATAGACAGATTTCGACTGAGTGTTTGCAGTATCTCAACGCGTTCAGCTGCCTCTGGTAGGTCAACAAATAGAAGAGTTTCCAGTCGTCCGGGCCTCAGCATTGCTTCATCAATAATATCTGGCCTGTTAGTAGCCGCAATTACGTAAATTCCTTGTCGGTTGCTCAAACCATCGAGTTCTGTCAGAAGCGTATTGACCACTCGCGCTGATGATTCTGAAAGAGTGTCGTCACGCTTTGGTACTAAAGCATCTAATTCATCGAAGAATATAACGCAGGGTATTGAGGACCTAGCGCGCACAAATACCTGTCTGACGGCCTTTTCTGATTCTCCCACGTATTTGTTGAGGAGTTCGGGTCCTTTCACACTGATGAAGTTTGCACGGGATTCGTTAGCCACTGCCTTTGCAAGCAATGTTTTACCACAACCTGGTGGACCCCAGAGCAGTACACCCGTTGGTGCAGTGATGCCTACTCGTTTATACTTTTCAGGGCTGCGAATGGGCTCAACAATAGCTGTCAATAATTCTTCCCGAACGGGCCGCAGAGCTCCAATGTCGGCCCAAGTCGTATCAGGAATTGTAGCAAATCCCTCTCGCTTGGAAGAAGGCTGTATTTTTGGGATTGCAGTAAGAAAATCATCGAGAGTGATGGAGATTGTGGTCGTTTTAGCCTCCGTAGGTCCTTTCGCCCGTCTAATCAGTCGCCGTAGCTCCGACACCGTAGCCGATGTTGGAACGGCATCCTCATCGATATCCATTTCACTACTTTCCGTCTTCAAAGTGTCTAGGAATCTCTTTATTGCAGCTGAGCCAGCCGTGGACACTAGGTCGTTCAGATCAGCACCAACAAATCCAGGCGTCAATTTTGCCAAAAGGTCGAAATTAAAATCCTCAGATAAAACCATTTGCCTTGTCAAGGCACGCAAGATCTGTTCCCGTACTGCCTCGTTCGGCACACCGAGGTTAATCTCTTTATCGAACCGGCCCCCACGCCGCAGCGCGGGATCAAGAGCATCAGGCCGATTCGTGGCCGCGAGAACGACCACCGCCTTTCCCCCGGTTTTCTCCAGAGCCAAGTCATCCATACAAGTTAGCAATTGCGCCACTATTCTCTTTTCCATTTCACGCTGTGCACTTTCTCTCTTGGGTGTAATAGCATCAATTTCATCCAGAAAGACAAGACATGGGGCCATCTTTCTCGCCTCCTCAAAATGGTCCCTGAGTGCTTTTTCAGATTCGCCCGACATGCCAGATACGATAGATGGTGCGGAAAGCGAGATAAATGGCACTCCAAGCTCTGCAGCAAACGCGTTCGCAATCATGGTTTTGCCACAGCCAGGAGGTCCATGCAGAAGCAAACCACGAGTTGGCTGTATCCTTGATGTAATGTAGATCTCAGGCTTGAAGAATGGAAGAACAATCAAGTCTTCCAGTTGTTTGATGACGTGATCGACTCCTCCGAGGTCGTCAAGGTTGACGTGCGTTGGGGGAGAATAGTCAATAGTTGAGCCTGCTTTACGCCTCTTTGCGGGGGGCTCTCCATAAAGCGGACGTTTCTTTGGAATAGTCGCCACAGGCTGTGCTCCAGGCTCTTCAGTGGATGGTGTCATGGCTCCATTCGTCTTGGTCGCATTCTGTGCCCACAATCCTACAATACTCTTATTGATACCGTTTGCAGCCGGCACCTCCGCACTTTCAATACCGTCAAAATCACCTTCCATAGAGCCCACTTCATCTCCATTAGCGGCATCTTGTTTCAAGACTTCTAAAACTCTGCCTATGCTATCTTCCAATAGCTTTTTAGGCCTCCTACTCAAGCTGGAATTAGACTTCTTAATCTTATCATATACTGTAGATACAGAGAGCCTCGGCTGGGTTTCGTTCTCATATTGTGCTTGCTCATCGAGAATTTTGCGAACAACCTGATAGACCTATGCAATTGAATACCTTGTTCATATACTGTAGCTCATCAACATACCTCCTTATCTAGTCCTTGACCCAGAGTCACTCTGCCATTTGATTGTCTGGAAGGCATCAAGCAGAGAGGAATGCCAGACCCGGCAATGATTATAGCTGCTCTTTGTAGTCCTAACCGGTCTGAAGCTGAAGAATGAGGTAGAATGATTTGGTGGTTATCGATAAGCGGAGACTAGCCCGCACTAGGATCTCTTTTCTCTACCTAAGTCCAGATGTATACCGACCTCTACAGATCGTTCAACAATCTCTGGCCCATGTTGTAGAGGGTTTGATGAGATCATGTCGCGATGGGGAATACACCAAGCTCGCATAAGATCTCGGCGCAAGACAGGCAAGCGAGCTACTCTCGCTTCGAGACAACCACTAACCATGACGTAGGGCTATTCTTGACATGAAGAACCAGCGCGACAAGCTCCATCAATACCAACAGCGCATCACCATAGTCACAGATAGGGAGACAGAAATTGCTAGAGAATGTCTCGCCCGCGGTGACAAATCCAAAGCCCTACTCGCCCTGCGCCGCAAGAAGTTTCAACAATCCCTTCTGGCGAAAACAGATGCCCAACTCCAGACGCTGGAAGAGCTGACAAGTAGCGTTGAGTTCGCTCAGGTCCAAAAAGATGTGATGTTTGGTCTGCAACAGGGTACCAAAGTCCTCAAGCAAATAAACGCTGAGATGGGCGGTCTTGAGAATGTGGAGAAGCTAATGGGCGAGAACGACGAGGCGAGGGCGTATCAGAGGGAGATTAGCGAGATGTTGGGAGGTCAGATGTCAAACCAGGACGAGGATGAAGTGGAAGATGAGCTGGAGGAGCTAGAGGGAGAGATAGTTGGGTCTAAAACGGAGGAAGCGGTCGAATTTCCCGATGCGCCACAAAAGGAGCCTGGCTTTACTGGGGAGTTGAAGGCTGTGGGACAGCAGAAAGCAAGAGCGAGGGCGAGGGCGGCAGAGAGGGCCGCTGCGCAGGCTGCAGAGTCGATGTTTGCATAGCAGAAGCGGCGATTGTCTATACAGGTGGTACTTTGTTGCATAGCGGAGGGCGTTAAGTATGACCAGCTCAATTATGGCTGGATCTAAGACATACATCCTCAGGTTTGCATTTTTGCTAGACTACATAAACTGGAACCATCTTGGATTATGACCTTCACGCTTACTCGGGCACGCGTCCACAATTCTCGCTAGGTATTAAGAGCATTCCAGGACATGCACTTCGTAGCAGCTACTCAATTCTCAGTCACATCCCCTGCCTTCCCCCACTCATAGCTCCCTTATCCCCAATACCAGCAATCAACTCGTGATCCTTCGGGTTGGCAGCTTTTTCATAGAGCACCTCGATAGGCTCTCGATTCAGCTCGGTGAATTCACCCTTGAAGCCAATCCAGTAAACCCTCGAAACCTCGTCCCCGTAGTTATCCTCTATGAATAGCGTAAGACTATACGTGTTGCCGAACTTAGCTCGTCTCACAGGCAGATCTTGGATTTCATTCGTCTGGGAGATCGTAAGGGTCTGCGTAGGCTCTAGGTCGCTTGCGGTAGAAAAGTCGAGGTCATCTCTGTTTTGGTAGATTTTGAGGTTTCGAGGACAGGAACCAGATGTGGAGGCGCGGATAAGGATGGAGTGAAGCTTTAGGACACCAGCGAAGCTATGTACCCGTCAACACCGTCTGGTGCCTTTGTACAAGCATTCGGAAACCAAAGAGAGAACATACGGGACAATCATAAGCAACTGCTCATCAGCATCACTGGTGAGCTCCGGTTCGGGGTTTAGACGCTCCTGCCATGTCTTTCTGACAATATTTGCACCTGCGTCGGGCTCACTTTCGTTGTATGTACGGATCTTGTCGAACTCAATCTGCTTATAGATCAGGCTTTGAAGTGCTGGCTCAATGTCATCGCTGTGATCGTGGGCATGATCATGACCACGGTCGCTCTGTCCGTGACCCGAGTGATCGTGCCTGTCGTGGTGAGACATGGTGGGGCATGGTGAAAATGCATCAAAAAGAAAGGCGCAAATAGCCAATTGGTTACACGAGGCTCTCTAAGCCATAGTAGATTTCACCGAGCAATTACGATTATATGTATGGTCAAGTAACATTGGTAGAGAAAGTAGTGCTCTCAATAATATTGTATATATTGATTCCTTCCGAGCAAATCCTCGCTCTATCTAGAAACCCTCGAAGCTATTCCACCTCGCTTCGCAAGGCACTTTTATCATGCCTGGACTTGATAGTAGGCAGACAAAGAGCCATCAAGCAGCCAGCTTTTGTCAATTTTTGTAACATCTCGGATGAAGGTCTTATCCCCAGTCTCAAGTATCTCATGGAAGATAACCCAATCGGCCTTCCTGTTCTACCGTAGTTACAGTAACCGAATTAGCGATGCCTTAACTTCGGCGAATCTTCAGCATACTCACAAACATTAATGAACTGGGATGAGCATGCAATGTAACGCCACCATTGACCGTCTTGAAAGTGCCATCGGGTCGCATTCGAGCCGCATGAGCGAAGTAACCCGCTGTTAGGCACTTTCTGATCTGCTCTCCCTTGCTGGAAAAATTCTCTAGCTTCTTACTTGCGGCAAGTGTTTCTTCAACGTCGATAGCAAAACGCTCTAGATATCTCTTGAGCTGGGCACGGATGCTTACTGCCCGGCTCATCGACTTGTAGTTAAGAAAGTTGTCTCGGCACCATTTCGAGTCTTTCCGGCCTTTGGTGACAAAGCTTTCATAGACATTCAAAAGCGTGAGATGGTCTCCCTCTTCAGCCGCAAATTTTCGCCGTGCTGTATCTGTCGCCCTCTTCTCACCATCGTGGTGGAACCATACAGCCCCTTGAAGACTAGTCATTGCAGCAATGGACAAGATCTCGCTTAGGCATCCCATTGCAGAGGCCGATAAAAGTACCTTGGCCATCATTGGTTCCACGGAAAGCTCCGCCATGCGTACACCAAGCGGTCTGGTGAGCTTCGCGTAATTGTCTAAGGCTCCCAAAGAATACAAAATCTCCAAAGCACGAATAATCAGTTCAGCTGGCGGTGGTGTAAGGAAGTTGAAGCGTAAGACATTGTCGATGCCTAATGCTTTTAGCTGAAGAATGATAGGAGCAAGATTGGATCGCTGGATCTCTGGCACTGTAGCTTCTGGAAGACTTTCATAGGCTGTTTGTGTGTATAACCGATAACACTTTCCGGGTTTTGTCCGTCCTGCTCGACCGGCTCGTTGTGTAGCCGAGGCTTTTGAGACCGGCGTGGCAGTTAGACTTTCGATTCCAGTCTTGGGATTGAAAGCACGTAGCTTGACGAATCCACAGTCTATCACGTATACTATACCATCAATAGTCACGGAAGCTTCGGCAATGTTGGTTGAGACGATGACCTTTCGAGTATGTTCCGGAGCAGGCTCGAACACGTAGAGTTGTTGCTCACTGGTTAGACCAGCATAAAGAGGGAGAGGGAGAATGCGTTGAGCGCGGGGATGTGACGATGCTGCTCGATCTTCAATCATCTGCATAGTGATGCTGATTTCTTCCCGACCCGTCATGAAGACCAATATGTCGCCATCGGGCTCGCCGGCATGTATATCGAACACTGTCTTCACTGCTCGCGTGACGTAGTCCTCCGCGGGCTCGTCGAGAAAGAAAGTATCAACAGGATACATTCGTCCTTCTAAGCTGATGATTCTGCCTTCGGAGCTTCCAGATTCATTGCCATTCTGGCCATTTTTCTCATCAGAGAAATAGCGGAGGAAATCCTCTGCCTGCAAAGTCGCACTACTGACAATGATACGTAAATCTGATCTCCTTTTTTTGATCTTTTTCAGGATACCGAGCAAAATATCAGTGCTCAGAGAGCGTTCGTGGGCTTCATCAACCATGATTATGGAGTACCTAGATAGTAATGGATCTGCTAGAGCCTCTCGAAGTAGTAAACCATCAGTCAGGAATTTGATACGTGTTTTGGCACTCGTCAAGTCTTCGAATCTGATGGAGTAGCCGACCTCCTCACCGACTTTACAATTCATCTCCTCTGCTACCCTTGTGGCGACTGTGGTGGCAGCCACTCTCCGTGGCTATACATGGCTTAGCAATTACATCTTTAGCCTGTCTACACCGTCAACTACAACTCACCTACCTGCGTAACCGCAATAACTTTGCCTTCCTCGCACCATCCCGCCTGTTCAAGAAACTGGGGTAGTTGGGTTGTTTTACCACTCCCAGTCTGCCCTACCACAATGATAACGGGAAAGTTTTCGACAAGATAGAGCAGACTCTCGCGATGACGGGAAATAGGGAGTAGAGAAGAAGGTTTATGCAACGAGGATATGAAGGAAGAAGATAGCTCAAGGTCGGTAGCCATTTGAAGTCATGATCTATAGTCCTTTCACTTCTGGTGTACCTACAACATGATAGGAGACAACTCTGAGAATATCAGAATATCCAGTACAGGTAACCAATATGTTGACTTGTGACTGATACGGGTATGTTAATATGTGCAGGACAAAATCTCCGTGCTCTAGCTTGTGAGCCTTCCAACTCCTAAGATACTTGTCATAAGTGCGTCAGTAATTTTGATTGAGATCGCTCAATCTCCCTATCCTTCAAATGTCAACAACAGCCTGTCATGGCTGCTTGCAGCTACCTCCTCTATTCCTTATTCCTCGCGCAGCGTTCGGTCACGTCTCCAAACACGGCATCAAATCAATCTCCACCCCTCGACACACACGATTTACAAGAGGCGGCGAAGGCTTACCTGTATTACAAACTTCCATTACGGCTGCCCTAGAAAGGAAGGCATACACTACACCTTTGCGCACGGGGGCGCTGGGCACCAAGAAGGGGATGTCTGCTATTTACGACACAGAAACTGGTCGTCGGCGAGCATGCACAATTGTACAGATGGATCGAGTTCAAGTTGTCGCTCATAAAACCAGACAGAAGCATGGATATTACGCAGTTCAGGTGGGATCTGGCTGGAAGCACCCAAGCAATGTCACGCGCCCTTTGTTAGGACACTACGCTGAGCATGGCGTGAGTCCTAAGCGGCATTTGGTAGAGTTCAAGGTTAGGGATGAACGGGGTCTACTAGATATTGGAGAGATGATAGGGCCTGGCTGGTTCCGAGAAGGACAATACGTGGATGCGAAGGCAAATTCGCGAGGAATGGGTTTCGCAGGCGGTATGAAGAGGCATGGATTCAAGGGTCAGCCAGCTTCGCATGGTGTTTCTTTGGCCCATCGATCAATGGGTTCCGCTGGACAAAGTCAGGGTGGTGGATCAAGGGTATTGCCCGGGAAGAAGATGCCGGGACGTATGGGGGGCCATCAAGTCACAACGCAGAACGTCAAGGTTATGAAAGTGGACGAGGAGAAAGGGATAGTTGTATTAAACGGTCCGCTACCAAGCCCTCCTACTACTGTTGGCGAAACTCACGGGTCTTATAGGTTGCATACCAGGCCCAGACGGATGCGTGGTCAAGCTCTCTGATGCCATAAAGAAACCATGGCCAGAGATACCAATGGTGACATCGGCTGCACAAGCCGTAGCGGAACCATTGAGGGAAACGGTGTGATATACCTAGCCTTTATCACAGCCGCGGACAGATATTATGCCGCGTGCTGTACCTAAGACCTGATTCTGCTCACGGTTAAGACCGCAGATCCAACGATTCGTCAAGTAGAGTAGACCTTTGCTTTTCAACTTCATTGAAAACGGGCTCGGAGCGGGAGTGTAAGTCCATATGGACGAGTTGTATTTAGACAAAGTCTCCATGTTGTAGAGGCTCAAGACGTCCTGGGCCAAGTGTACCATCGTCTACATCGGCGCTCTCGCTGTGTGATTTGGGGGCGTGCACACCATACTCCACGACAGATTTGGATGTAATATAGCTCAGCCATTTTGAAAAGCTTGATTACTGTTGACGAACATGTTCTTCATTAAGGATGGCAAACTCCAATTATACATAGCCACAGTGGAGTAATACGAGGGCTATTCCTGTCCCGAGGCTCCGACTAGGAAAACTAGGGGATCCCAAATTAGGTTTAGCCAAGTAAGATTACCTTACCTTAGCATCCTACCGTAATTTCTTTGCGCTCGACCTTTCGCACCTTTTCCTCTCCAAGGTCTCACCCGTCTTAGGCCACAATTCCGAAACTCCATTGATTTGCAGCCTGCCCTTCTACTGGACCTACTCTGTCTACACTGTATCAGAGGTCTACTTCGCCCTTGCCCGGAAGGGGTTCCGGTGGGTGTTTTGGGGGTGGAAGGGGAAAAGGCTAGCCAATTGCACGAAACAAGGCCTCCCTGAGACAGCAATCGCGAAACTCCAACATCAGGAGCCACCGTCATCAACAGACACCTTCAAACCCATACGTCCATCATTCGCGAGACGCATTGAGTTGCGGTCTCTTGGTCTCTTCAACATTTCGCTCATTCTTTGATTCGGGGGTTTCTCCGCTCGTTTGACCAGATCGACAAACCACCGCATATATCTTTTTGCTCAACATCTTCACTTCATGGCAGCACCCCCGATAGCTGGGGGAGGCAACTCGACAGGTACAGTGTCTACTCATTGCACTTCATCAAAATTTATTAACATCGGCATCTAGTGACCACCCAGCCAACCCCTGTTTTCTCCAGTTCAGCACCACCGTCTTCTTTTGTTGTTGACACAACATCAACAATTGGGACAGCTCTATCCTCGATACCTCCTTCAGATGTCACCTCTACACCTCAAATAATCACATCTTCAGTCGACAGTCCAGTATCATCAGTACCACCACCTACTACACAGATTGTTACATCTATCTTACCTGCTGCAACTGATGCGGCTGGTAACACCCAATCCCCAGCTAAGACAATCCTCGTCACATCCACCGCGGCGGCCCCAGAATTTCCCACCGTAGCAATACCAGCTACCAGCAGTTCGAAGACATCATCCACGAGTACAGGCGCCACTGTTCTCACCACCTCGGGAGCCAATGCCTCGACGAGCTCAGGTCTATCCGCAGGCGGCAAAATTGCCGTTGCTGTGGTCGTGCCAGTGGTCGCTGTTGCCTTGATTGTTATCGCTGCCCTTTTCCTTTGGCGGAAACGCAAGCAGCGAAAAGAGGCCGAGGAACTTCGACGGAAAGAAGTTGAAGAATATGGGTTCAACCCCAACAATGATCCAACCCTGCCTGTCGTTGGAGGCGCGAGCAGCGTCGGTGACGATCCTTCTGAGATGCGTGAGACTGATGGCGTTGGATATCGCGGCTGGGGAACTACCACTACTACCTCGGCCAGAAAGCCATCCACCACTCTTTCAAGCGGCGCAGGAGCTATTGGCGTAGCCAGGTCTACCAGTGGTAGCGACAATGGACGGTACACCAACAGCTCACCGACAGGGGGAACGAACAAAAGCTCCGATGTGCAGTCCGGCGATCCTCTCGTGGGAAGCCCTTCCAATGGTCGACCACTGAGCGATGACTCCGAAACCATTGGGGCTCTGGGTGCTGTTCCCTCCAACGGCAATCGCCAAGATATACACAGAGGACCCTCCAACGCTTCTTCAGCCTATTCAGGAGCTCATAGATCAGATACTTCAGGCGAAGGTGCCATCCCAGGAGGAGCTCCAGGCCAGCAGTTCTACAATGACGGGCTGTACTACGATGAAGGCATGCCACAACACGGTCCTTATGGTGATGGAAGTTATGGTGGTGCACAACCAGTGATTCGGGATGTACAGGCCAGGCGCAACACACGTATCGAGAACCCGTCAGTGATTCCCCAGCAAGGGAACGCTGGCATCGCGCAGAACTTTTAGTGCAACATATTTTACGGCGGCGTTCTGGTTAGGGGATATTTGGGCAGCTTTGGTCACATGGATACCAGTCATTTGCACTCACTACGGTCTCTTATCTACACAGTATCATTCTTGCATCAGCTCCAGTCGCCTAGGTGGACATTTCAAGATGCGAACGCCAATTCGCGACATTTATTCCGGGACAATTCAGGTCCCTCATATGCACATTGCAAAAGCCGTGTTTCATAGCAGGTTTCATTTTGTACCTTGACAATCAAACTTATTGACGGAAGGACAATAGGTAATGGCTACGTAGGATCTGGACAGACAGTGTCTTAGGAACCATGTATATATTAAAAGAGTAGTCGGCAGTCTGCCATAATTTATTCACATCACCATTCACACTCGCTTCTCAGTCCTTGTAGAGCGTAAGAGGCATTTCAGGTTGGTGGCATGGGGGTCATACAAATTTTAGACAAGTTGTTCCTGAATTTGGTATCTCGGCAGGTCGGATAACAGGGGCTAAGGTATAGCTTGTGGTCGATAAAGCGTCACCTGCAAGGTCATTGGAGAATAACACGCGCAGATGTTACTCAAACATCCTTCATCTACCAAATATGGGAGAAGTGAAGTCTCAATGATGTTGTAAAGGCTACCTGGAGGGTAAGAAGCAGGTTTGAGGCTCGTGCGAGTTCATGCTTTGGCTTTGAGAAGGGTTTTTTAAGGTACATCCCGTGGTGCGTAAAGTCAGCCGGAAGCTTGAGGCACGTTTCGGTTTCTAGGAGATCAATTGGCCCTGGAGCCAGATAGGTCTTTTTTTATATTAACCTCAGAAAAAGTCGATATGCAAGTCAAGGCAGCCATATTGCCCCACATTGGGGTGCAGGTGGGGTAAAGGAACTGCTCTCGGATTCCCTTGTATGTTCACAGGTCGAGAAGAGATCTTTGAAGGGTTTGGGGAGCAAGTTAACACGATAAGCGCAAATACCACACCCACAGATGATTCCACTTTAGTCCTGCAATTCCTCGCTCTAAAGCACGACCGTTGTATTGGAAATTTCCACTTCTTCCCCCTGCTTCATCCTCGAGTATGGCGTGAGACGTGCTTAGGCTAGATTCCGCTTGTCCAATCTTGTCATTTACCTCCTTTCGACCTTCACTCCTCTTTCAACGTTCTCTACGGCTTTTTGAGCCACCTTCAACAACCATGTACGTGCAGCAGTTCTCGTTCCTTTTGAACATCAGCAAGCTTCTACATGCCTGTAGCTTCGCAACCTACAATACCGATACCAAAGCCTGACCCCGAGCCAACCTCCAGGAAGTTTGGCAAACACCTCCAGAAACGGCAACTCGACATTCCTGAATACGCCGCAAGCTTTGTCAACTATAAGGCTTTAAAGAAGGTGCCTCTGCCCATCCGAAAACGTCGACGACCCCACTAATACCACTGCAGCTCATCAAGCAGCTGAGCGCTACACCAACCCTCCTTCCCCAAAATGCTACAAACATTGCCCCCGATGCCCTTGACCCTCAAGCCTCCCTGCAGGCGAATAAAGCGACATTCTTCTTTAGATTGGTATGACAACCGCTTGTAATTGGTATGCAATAGCTGAACGCTGACGGTTACTGGTAGGAACGAGAGCTTGAGAAAGTCAATGCATTCTACCTCCAGAAGGAGGCCGAGGTTTGCTTCATCTTGATATGCTAAGCAACGACAATTGCTGAACACCTCGTAGCTCAAGCTCCGTCTCAAGACTCTTCTGGACAAGAAAAGGGTGATGCAGGCTAGGAGCGGAACAGCTTCTAAGATTTCCGCAAGCTTCATAACACTCGAGGAGGGATTTCAGCAATTTGGCAATGATCTGAACAAATTGCAGGTCGGTCTCTTCGTTTGGTCTTTCTATAACCACCACTGATGGGCCATCAGCAATTCATCGAGCTAAACGCTACCGCATTCTCTAAGATACTGAAGAAAGTGGGTAACATGCTATGTGTTGGAACATCTCGTATCCGCTAACTGCCGTCAGTGGGACAAAACTTCAAAGGTCCGCTGTGCTCAGTTTTGCCTCGCTCAGCTTCGGCTGACTCTCTCCTTAGTCCCGAACTAAAGAATTATACTTATCCCGTGCTGTTGAGAAGCAGCCGTGCTTTAATCGCGATGTCATTAGTGATCTTTCCGACCAGGCCACAACTAGTTTACTTGAGCTCGGTGCTTGGGCCGAGGGCGAGAAGGTCCAGTACGACTCGAGCAGACCAGCAGAGCATACAGTGACCGGCCAATCCATTGGTACCGACAACAGCGACACAGACTCCCAGATATTACAGGCTGCAAACACGGGAAATGGAGTCGTCCTTCATGACTGGATTTCTCGCCTCAGAGGATCACCTGATGCCAGAGAAAGATTCACGCGGATATTCTTAGCTGCTATTACGGATGCTCCCAACGAGGCTTTGGACGTTCTGTTACAAAGCGGGCTTGTTGATCTGCATGCCGAGGACGAAATCAATGAGAGAAATTGTCTACACGAGGCCACTATCTCGGGGCAAAGTCTTGTGCTGGAGGTTGCCTTACGGAATAATGTAGATGTCACAAGAGTGGATGTTTATGGGAGGACACCACTGCACTACGCTTGTATGTATGGCCGCGTCGAACTAGCCAAAGCACTACTGGAATATGGACCGCAGACCATTGATAGTCTGGATCACGACAACTTCACGCCTCTGATACATGCTATCGTTCATCACGAGCTATCCTGCGCTCAGCAACTTCTCGCCTACGGTGCTCGTATAGACCCAGAAAGCGAATCGGATCACGTGCCTTTGAATCTAGCCTGCCAGTATGGATCGGTGGAAATCGCCAAACTTCTACTTGAAAAGCACGCACAACTGTTGCCTGATGCCGAGGGTCTCTATCCACAGCACCTCGTAGCACGATCAGGTCAGAGCCCAGATACTCTCTTGATGCTGGAGCATTATGGTGCGGACCTGGATCAGCGTGACAAGCTCTACCAGTGGACACCGCTGTTCCATGCTGCGTCCGAAGGCCGTGTAGACTGCATCCGAACCTTGCTTGAAAGAGGCGTAAATGTGGAGATTCTAGATGAGAAAGGTTTCTCAGCGATGTACTACGCGACTTGGGAAGGGCACATGCAATGCATGAAGCTCTTAAGTTCGACCGACACCGGAATTATGGACGTCCCGAGATCGACTTCACAGCGCTCCCTTATCTCCCCCATACCCGCGAGTTCGGCTCCCGCTCCTTTAGACGCAGACGGTATTCCAGACCTATCTCTACCACCACCCATCATTCCGCTCCGTCGCTACGGCCACAACTTCCTTGACAACAAAACCTTTATACAATTGAGTTTTGAAGCTGCTGGTTCCGAAGCCATAGTATTTTATCATGACAGTAAATACCCGGCTGCTCGGCTTACGATTTCTTCCAAGTCCTCCGATGTGATACCACGGAACATTATGCTTCCAATACAGGAAGACTTCAAGATCATTTCGTTTCAAATAGACAACCTAGATTCTTTCGCCATTGATTTTGATATCTTTCCTACTTTTGGATCTAAGGTCATTGCCAAAAGCGTAGCCTTGCCCAACCTCTTTCGCGCCATAGCGAACAGTAGTGGTCAGTGTTGTCTACCATTATTCGATCCGCGACTCAGGGCTATTGGTCAAATCAGCTTCAATTTCCAGGTTATAAAACCTTTCCATGGCATACCACTTGATATTACGCACTTCGCTACGTACTGGAGGGCTACCAGTCAACTTGATTCACATCCAAGCGCCTTGATTACAGGCTCCAGTCTATCCGGAGATTATGTGCAGCTCTTCGTTCAACTCACTAGCGACGGAGTACCGGTACTATACCCACGATGGTCCATCAATCATCATGGCATCGATTTCCCGATTGCTAGAATGAATTATGAAAAATACCTCGCTCTAGGATCCGAATATGGTAACAGTGACGCGGTCTTGGCAAAATTGGCTGAGGCAACCGTCGATGACATAACATCAATCCATCAGATACTTGCCACATCTTTCGTTTCGCTAGAAGATGCCCTCGCTCATCTCTCTACTAGCATACACGTCGCTCTCCAAGTTCTCTTCCCCACAATCGCTCAGGAGAGAAATCTGGGGCTCAGCCCTAGTCCTAACATCAATAACTTTGCAGATGTGATCTTGAAAGTCGTCTTTCAACACGCTAGGGCAACAAAAGAGAAGGATCCAGATTTCATGAGGTCAATAGTCTTCACTTCATATAATCCAGATATCTGCACAGCTCTGAATTGGAAGCAGCCGAACTGTAAGTGCCCATGTTCTGTATTATCTCAGCCTTTTGACCAATCGAATTGTAGATCCAGTCTTATTATGCAATGATCTTGGAGCAAAGCGTGAAGCTACCAAGCCAGGCGCCAATGTCACTGGGGCAGTGGTCGTTAGCAATGGCCATCACTCCATGTCCGTCAAAGAAGCCGTAAGAATTGCTCAGAGCAACAACTTCATGGGCCTTGTCTGTAGCTCCAGACTACTGGTAAGCTACCATTCCGCTCCCTCAAATCTGTTTCAACGCACTGACCACCACCAGAACATGGTCCCCTCCCTGATCGAATCCATCAAAGTTGCCGGTCTTGTCCTCGTTACCGACACGTCGGAGGAGCATACGTCTAGTAGTGCAGAGCATGCGTATCGCATGCCTGAGGGTGTCGATGGCATGCTAAGGGGTAATGGTGTTCTGCGATTCAATGAGATGATTGATATGTAGGGTCGTGACAGTTCAGCTTGGCGTTGGCGGCATTTGTCATTGCTAAATAATTTGGTTGGGCGGCATATTTTGACCACGTATGGGAATTATGGGAGAATGCATGCATGACATGAGAAAGAAGATAAGGACGCGAATAGTAATACATGGAAGATGCCCGACATGAATAAGTTCCTCACTCAAGATTCTCGCGTACGATGGTCTCCCCAAAGATTGCGTAGGCACTATGATATTCCTCTTCTTCTCCTCAGTAACGGCGTGTTATTGAAATATATGGCTCAATACGATAATCTTCATCCTGAGCGCGTCAACTATTAGGAAAACGGATGAGCTTCCCAGTCGATATCCCAAGACATAATACTCCTGCAGATACTCTACTCGCCTCTCTATGCTACATCACCGCATCACCACATCATTACCTAACCGCAATGAGCCGGAAAAAAGAAAAACAAAAAGAAAAGACCTTAACCAACACCATCCCATTGTATCCCCCAATCCGTTTTCAATAGCTTTGCATGCTTCATACTTACCTCCAACCCGAAATCGATCAGCTTTCCTATCTTATCTCCCTTTTTGATCTTTTCTCTCTCTCTCTGTCTTTGTCTCCTGGAGGTGCTATTGTACAATTTCTCTTTTCCCATTTCTGTAGATTCGATGGGTTTGGCGTATGCTGGGTCTTGTTTGCTTTGAAGGGAGGGGAAAGGGAGCCTGGGATGAGGTGATGTTGGTGGTAGTGGTTGTAATGGAAAAGAGGTGGTTGGGTGGGAGGGGCGTAGTTAGGTAGGGAAAGGAGTTCGGGGAGATTGGTAAAGGGAATGGCATGGGTAGAGAGGAGGGGACTGGATTGGAAGGAAAGAGGGAAGGACCTTGAGGGATAGGGATGGAAGGAAATGATATTGGTAGGGAAGAAGGGAAGGCCTTGGGATGGAGCACTTGGGAAGCCGTAGCGCTTCAGAGGCGTGGGAGAAAAGGTTTATGCGACTTAGGCACTCCTGTCGAGGGAAGGGATGAGTAGCGAAGCATGTATATGAAGCGAAACTCACTGACCGGCCAATGACACTTACATGTATCATGGTATAACGCTTTCGTGGGATGAATTCGATGGGTAAGTAGCTACTTGAGAAGTAAATAGGTGCAAGAAGCATCGATGAAAGCACGAGGGCAGGGCATCCAAGGAATAGGACGCAAAGGATTGTATATATGTATTAGAAGAATTTAAAAGAGGCGATAGCGTAAGCAAGGGACTTGCGAGGGTGTTATTTGTGGAGTCATTGGAAGCCTGAAAAGAGAGGAAGACTTTGGCTGACGGCCGGCTGCGAGATAGTCAAACTCGGTGAAGTTTAGAAAGTGCTATATTTTACTCATGTGCCCAGCGTATCTTAGCCTGTCTCGGGCATGACATACTTTTGTCCTCATAATACAGGAGGATATCCCCCGCATCCAGCCAGTACAGTACAAAGAGCTAAGTGCAAAGGCATGTTGAGGTTCTTCGAGGCTTCTCGAAATCATGGTGAGCCTTTCCTAATCTCGATCAACGTCATCACATGATCGGGCTCCATCCCCTAATGCATATGGCAACTATCTTTAGGTGCCTGTTCACCATCACGTCCCCACCATAGTGTGGTCCGCCAATGTGTTGTCCACCATGTGCTATCCCTCCCAACAAGGTGCCACCATAGTGTGGTATAGTTTTCCGGTAGATTTTTAACAGTGGGGATTGTTACATGCTTCTGGACGTGCATAAGGCCAGTTTCTGAGTCTCTCTCGATTATCGGATTAAGAATATCCAAACATCTCACCGAGCCGGAGCCTTGGATCTGCACCCAGTCTAACCCTCTGAAGTGACGTGCTAATTCCTCCAGCTGCCTGTCAATATGTTCGTTTCCCCACCAGTTCAGGCGCAGACTCATCCCCTTGAGCTGAGGGAAGTGTTCACTCAAGTCTTTCCATATACAAGGCTCCTGGTACGTAATTGGACAATTGAACCTAATCTCCTGGATTGAGCAAGCATACTTGCTAGCAATGCTCCAGCGGAAAGTATCCGCTGTGGTTGGATCGCTGAAACAGAAAGTATTGAATTTGTAGAGGATAGACGTTGCTTCGTCATGGATCAGGCGGCAGGTGCGAAGGATCGGAGTGTTGATACTCGGTAAATCAGGCAGCTCTGGATCTTTCACATGATTCGGGCCCCTCATATAATATGGGATAGACCTTCTATGGTGCGCTAGATTCGCGTTATTGGTGAAAAAGAGGCCCGAGGCTGTACAATGACAAGGCCGATTGCTGTCTCTTCGGGGTTTGATCCGCTTGCATGCATCGTGTGCTATGGCCACTCCGTAGTCTTGGACCAAGAGCAGCTTATAGATCATCCAGCGAATCTCTAGTGGAAGATCGAAGAGGGGACTTGCGGACACAGCAGCCTCAGGAGAGGGTCTTTGGCGCTGGCGGCGAGGCATAACGGATTCTTGAGTTGTGTACAATCTGAGAATTCAGAGTTCCGTCTTCTGGTTGAGTGAGCAGGTTGATTACCGAATGTCCGAGGATTCTGCAAATGCTGAAATTGCCTCTCATAAATGAGAGAGGACGATGTTCCGGTAGGATGCGCGTCCAAAGAGTTGAATATGTGTTGAGGTTGCTCGTGAAATAGCTGAGTCACAGTACTACTTTCGGTATGGTTCTGGATACGCGTAAAAGAGGGAATACCTATCTATCCTTCTAACAAAGATTTAGGTAACAACTTTATGTAATCAAATTTATAAATTATTCACTTATCTAAATATCTATAATTCAAAAGAATTTTTTATACTCAGTCTTGGGGAGGCTATTCAGCTGCGTATGTTGGTTTTCTATGCCAAGACTTGCACTAATAGTACTCCGCTCGGACTGGAGCCTAGAAGCACTCCGAAGATCAGCCTTCTGGAGCCTGTGGCAAGCTCCGGGGATCAATTCTGTCGCCTAGGGAACCGGATTCAGGGTACCTGTTGGGCTGTATTATGTTCACTTCTTATCAGGCTTCAGCACTACCTTATCGCCCGTGCATTTAATAGCTTTAGAAAATTAGGGGGTGAACCCTATTGCACGAATCATATACGTTAGGATAAGGAGACCGGGAAAAGACGACCTGGTAAGTCCTTGGGAAGTATATTGGGTGTATACTACGCAATCTGGAGAAGCTTGGGCCACCATACCAGATCACTCAGTACGTAAGAAAATGGGCCACAAGTCATGTAGATTAAGCTAACACCTGATAATTCATGATTGATGATTCTCTAAAGGAATTTACCTTCAGAGGTCCACAGGTTCCTGACCCTTGATATGACTTGTCAGTATTCAACGAAACTTTGACAGAAAACATGTGTCGCTCCAGAGGACCTTGATAGGTTTTGAAACCCAACTCTAATAATCCCTTTACATGCATGGCTTATGCTCCAATCTTTTGCCTTTCTATAATGCTTTGATTTTTCCTCTCCATAAGGTTTTTTTGCTGCTTGAAGGCGACGGTACACTTGAGAAGTGGCTATTGGTCGCTTGGCGTACTATAGGGACGTCGAGATGATCATTGAAGCAATGATGACCCTCTATCAGCACCACCTTCGCTGATACCAAGGACTTCGCTGGACGGCAAAAATGACTAAAGTATCGGAGGCGTCCAGATCCTCTCGAAAACAACGCTTCACTTTGAGCGAGCTGCAAATCGTACGCTGTGCTTTGACAATGACAGCGTTCCAAAGTTGGGGAAGCTCTGTGATAAGGTTACACGAGGAATGCGCGGATAGACAAGGGCGTATACAAGCACATTGGTGGTATTATCCTATGGGGAAAAGGTCCTTATTACCACTAATGCAGATTCTTTCTAGTGCCTACTGCACTTTTGAGGCACTTTGATAGCAGTTGAGGACAAGGGAAGACTATACTGGGCAACTTATTGAAGCGCCAGGTACGGCGCTCGGATTCATTTAAACTCTGCCGGTGTCGTACTCACAATAGCATGGACCTAACTTAGTAACTTTCCATTTTCAGCTGATTGTTATCCGCAGTGAATGCTTTGGAAGCCCCCAAATTCTTGATAAACTCGTTCAGATGGCGAACTGTTGACCGTAATGTGTTGTGCAACAGTGACATCCCCTCACTTCAGACGAACTTCATCTTTTTCAACCTACATCGCTTCCATTGTAATGTCTGCAACCTGTTAGATCCCGAAGGTATTGACATATGGGCTGCGGACATGCCGACTACTACCACTACCCGAGCTGACGACCCCCATTCTCGCGGGTATTGAGAAGACTTTAGCGAACAAGCCGGAGGGCATCCCTCACGACATCTGGGGCATGATGTTAAAACAGCCGTGTACCAATGATGGAGACGATTTGGGATACCCATGCACAACAATTCGTCTTGTATCAACACAGTTCTAGACCAAGATCGAGATACTGGCAATGGTCGAGATGAAGGCAGACTTCCGGCTGTATGCTAAGCTCAGTAAGTAGCAGTCATCTTTCATTCTGAAGAGGCAGGAGAAAACGTATCAAAACCGATTCACAAATCACCTCCAACTCGACAACTTCGCATGGCCCCCGAAGTAGTTTACAAAATACAGTCAGCTCGACCCGGCCAACAATTACCAAGTACTTTTTGTAGTATTCGACACACGCGGCATTGGCGACGAGGAATCGAAAACCAAACTTGAAAGACTGTACGGTGAACTCTGGCACAGTGGGTTTTGGTTGCCCCAAAGACCGATGCTGTATATTGCGCTAGGACGGGCCAGAATCGACAGATTTGTGTGATGGACCATTTGGTAGTTGGGAGACTTCCGAGGCTGTGATAACATATTGTCAAGAAGGATATTTTGCTCGAGTGGGGGGAGATGTTTCCTAGCCTTTCCAAATAAATTTGATACTGCTCGTACGTCGTGCATCGGCATAATGATGTATGATTAGATGTTGGAGTTGAAATCGCGCAGGAACTCGTTAAGAAATGAGGCGTGCTCGGTGTGGTAAGGCCCTCAAGCAGGGAAAAGCGGAGATATTGAAAGCCAGATGGACAATATTACTCGCTTGTGGGAGACCATTCATCCCAGATTGCTGGGTATTCTCAATGGGGTGGTAGGTGCTGGATCGAGAAGCAGTGAGAAGGCTTAGGATTAAAACCTAGACAAGGCCGATAAATCGCATGTACAACCAGATTGCGTGCTGGTGTTCTACGGATACTCATTCACCTGTAATGACGCCACGTTAAGTCTATCCCGTCATAACCCATAATTCAGAAGCCATCCACAGCCCAAGTTGTTCACCGCTCCGCCAACCTCGCCTCCGTCTTATCCCTCTCCTTCTCCTTGATCTCCTTAATTTCGTCCCTCGTACTATCAAACTTGGCATTGGCTTGATTGAACGGATTCTCAGGACTCCGCTCAAACTCCTTACGAATCAACTCTATCCTCTGATTCTTCCGTAATCCCTTATGCTCCTCCTCTACTTCCGGCATTCTTCTCGCTTCGTACGCTGCATAAGCTGCCTTAAACCTGCGCTCTGGATGTCTGTCGACCTTCTCGGAGGGATTGTTGGAGGTAAGCGAGAGGGCGTCGAGGGCGTTATCAATGCCGGTAGCATTGAGAGCGGGGTTGGCTTTTGAGGTTGAGGGTTCGTCGAGTTGAGATAGGTCTAGGCCTCGAGTCTTCTTGACGGCTGTCTTTGCATTTTTGGGTGCGGCACGAGCATCTTTCTCTTCTTGAGCTAGTAATGCATCTTTCTCTGCCTTTTTGCGTGCAGCTTCGGCTTTTTTGGCTTCGGCTTCCTCCCTATAAGTGCCATTAGAAAAGGCACGGTGTTGGAAGTAGAGGAGGGGCGGACTTCTTAGCGTTGGACTTCGCGCCTTTGGACCATTCGCGGTCTTCCTCTGCGGTCTTCTTTGCGTTCTCAGAGGCCGCTTTTTGGTTTGCTACCTCGGCTTTCTGGTTTTGTCATCAGCACATGATAAGGCGGAGCGCAATCAAAAACCGTGTTGGACCTTTGCGTTCCCCGCAGCCTTCTTCGTGTTTTCGCCCGCAGGCTTCTTTCCCATTGCGAGGTATTGATAGCAGGAGCTGCTTTGACAAAGAGGTGATTTGGGGAGCTTTTTAACAATAGGTATGGAGAAGGCTAGTGGAGGCAAAGCCTGGAATCTCTGTTTTGAATTGGAGAAGGATGCGTCATGAAGCGCCAAGATAATCTTCTGATATTGCTATTTCCACCGAACTAGCCCTATCTGAGCGCTAGCGTGATGGCTCTCACTGACGCGTCGAGCGCGTGAGCACTACAGCTGTCTCTCGTCTTTCACCTCATTACTGCATTTCTGCTTTCAGCCAGAGATTTCAGGTGCAAAGACGTGGTGTTTGTCTCAGCCTGACCTTCGATCTCCTATCAACTAGATACGCGAAGGGGCGATGATGAAATAGGTATACTTAAAACTGGCTTTGAGTGCATGGGTCAGGCTGAGATATCAATAGTAAAAAAAGTTGGGGGCTCGGTAGAGAGTCCGTCCAGGTTAGACTGCTGGTTTCGACCAGGACTCTACTCGACGTACGGTAAGCAGCTCAGCATGGCAGCGATTGTCCTTGCTGGAGTTCACGTCAGTCTCATGCGCGGTCAGTACAGACCTTTCTGCCATTCTCACTTATAACACGCCCGACACTGGTATTTCCCAGTGTCATCATCAACCTAAACCTCCTTTATTCATGCGTTTTCTAATTCCTGCTTCCTATTCCTCTGCGGGAAGATGGTCTCGAGTACTCCCCCTATGAGGGGACCGTCTTTTTCCTTGGAGGCGACTGCATCTCTGGCTCCGAGCAATGATGCCAAATCTTCGAGCCTTCAAACTTATATTCCCCAAGGCATTATCCATATTGACGATTTGTCATATAGAAATAGCGTATATGATCTTGCCGGGCACATATACGAACAGTATTTGGCATTGTACTCCTGCGGAGATGTTTTAGGAGTCTCGCCGACCGGGCGCGAAGATTCCTCACGCATTGCTGGACCTTGTGCCCGTCACGCCATGACTTTATATTGACCAAGATCAGGAATGGAGGAGTAACCTTGTGCAATACAGGGCAAGCCATCATGTGATTACCTTACGAAACTGGGGTTGCATGCTGTGGTTTTGGAAACTGGAACGCCTAAAGCGCAATCCTACGTAATTTCATGTACAATGCAATGAGTTGGGATACTCTCGAAAGCTCTACCAGGCGCAAATGCGGCTAGCTGAAGATCATGCTGCCCTACGAGTAAGTCAAACATCATCGCTACCTCTTATAGCCAACCCCAGGGGCCCCCGTCATATCGACGACCACTATGATGCAGCTCGTACAAACTAGGCGTCGTCGAGAGTTCTAAATTCTAATACGCCGGTTGTAGGCCTGGTGACGGCTATGGTGCGGATCCAGCATCAGTCCAGACTGAGGCAGCAGCGAAAGTCAATCAGATCGAAAGCAGACGAAAGCGAATGGCTGTAGATCCGTCTGATCAAGCATGACATATCGGGTAAGACTCAGCACTGGGGAAGGCTTCATTTAACTTTCGCAGCTGTCGATAATAGTTTGTTCGTTCACTGTTTTGAGCTAGGTGAGATGCATTTGCACGACGCAAGAGCGAAGTATTCAGTATCAATTGCTGGCGTGGTCGATAGAATGATGGATTATGTTCATGTTTTTGAAAGCGCCAGCGATCTGTTCTGCATTTGTGTTTAGCATGCAAAGTGATTTTTTAACGCTGAGTTCTAGTCTGTCATTTTGGAATATTGCTGGCTTAAGGAACCCACCGCTGGAACATATAGGACGTTCTCGTGGACAGAAGAGATGATGATCTTTGCATGCGTAAATCGGCTACCTAAGTGGCACTCCTATTGCCAACTAATTCTCCATTACATAGTCACGAAGAGCAAGCTTAAGCTCCAGCGAAGGCCCGGTAACCAGCGCGACAACCTTATCGACTTGTTCATGATAGAACCGGTACTCCACCTTAGTAACACTGACCCTAATAGAACATTAGGCATGTAAAGTCATCTAACAAGGAATTCCAAGACCAATTACGACATCTTGACTGGTGCAGAGAACGATCTATTTCAATAAGATTTCGAGTAAAAAGAATGAACAGAAGGAGAGGTAAATAATGACGTCACTGGCATTCAAATCTAAGCTACCAGCCAATCGTCCATTCCACGATTCCCGTTACCCTCCTCGTCTTCATCACTTCCGCCATCATCATCGAACTTGTCATCCTCGATCGAAGAATCATCACTTTCATGTTCATACTCTTCTAGCCCTCCTGACATTGCAATGACAGCACTGCGCCTAGGATTATCACAAATACGGAAGAGCAAGACCAAAGCCTCCCGAGATCTCTGTGGCACCGTATGAAGCATAAGATCATCCAACATCGCCGTCAAGATAGAGTGATCCGGTGCACGCGTCCGAGCCTCCTCGTAAATGACTTTTGAAAGTCCAAAGCGTTACATGCTCTTTCGGCTAGCTTGCCGTTCTTGCCCATAACTTTTCTGGTGAAATTGGGGAAAGAATGCGTTTTTTGAATTCGCAATAATCAGCGCGCCCGAAAGCGTCGTTATGGTGCGGTAAAGCTTGTACACAGAGGCTGAGTGAGTTGAAGTTAGGTGAGTCCGACTCAACAGGGACCAGCGACGATCTTGAAGATAGGGCATCTGTGAGGAATGTCATCCAGACGATCTCATCTCCGCCCAGTGTTGTGGGATCAATATATAGGATCTCAAAGCTCAGCTTAATAAGGCCGTGGTTATTTACACCGGAAAATTTCACGCTTATCCCTTGAGAACGAATCGCCTTCAACTCCAGTGCAACCTTGCTTGCAAACATATCAGTTGCAGCGTTCGAAGAAGCATAGCAATTGGGGGAAAGTACTCTCCACTTCCGCAGTGCATTGCCGGAGACCACTTACCTCCGGACTGCCACAGAGGCAGCTATATATATACATGCCCTTAAGTGGCGGCCGGACAGACCTAGTACGCCACGCTTGTGAATGTGACTTAGTATGGAGAGGAAACGTGACTGTGTCGATTCCTCGCTGCTCGAGGATATCGGACGGGACCGTGGAGCTATCATAGGACTGTTGCGGTGGACTCTTGACTTCCATGGTTATTATTTGAAAGGTATCTCCGTTGCTGCGGGCATCTTCTACTCATTGATGGTGAGCCCAATCCCGACAGGTTGCCAAAAGGTGAATTGTGCGGATAAGGACATTCCTGATATTCTCATGACGGTTTCATTACCAAGGAAAATCGTGAAGTCTGCTTGCGTCTTCGATCGTCGGAGCCCGTTACCGAAAGATGATACCTCGATCCTTGCATCCATCCAATCATTTCCCTGCATAGAGTCGACAGTGTGAACTTTGATATCCTGGACACCCCTGTCTCGCAATGACTCGTTCTAAACAGAGCGCAAGAGTGCTTGTCGGATCATACTTGCTTGTTCCTTGTACGGTGTGATGACGCATATGTCCTTGCCTTTACAGAGACCGTCATTGAGCACTGTCTCGACAACACAATCATGCCGCTAGTCCTCCCAGCCCGAGTATCCTCCCGCAGATACGCGACGTTGTCAAGGACTTTGTCTTGTCGGTCAGTCTGTGCAGTAAATGGATGGTGGCTCTGGTGATGCGCATGAATGAGCTGTTCGCAGGAGGTTCCTCGTCCATGCACTCGTCAATCGTGGAGGGTTTCAGATGGTCTAGGATTTTCCTTAACACTTGGTCGATGTGACTTCCAAGGTAAGCGATGGCCGTAACGAACAGCACTTTAGGAGAAACCAGTCAGAGGATCGGCCCCTGAAATCCAAGGCTAGACTTAGCTGGCTTGCCTTGATAAATGCTGGAGAATTCTTCTCATGCCGTCTGCTTCTTCCACCAATTTTTCCCCTACTGCAGCGTCTGCTTCGATCTATCCATAACAATCGCTGGATTCCGAAGTGATCATTATTATAAGGTGTCACTGTAATAGGGTCTTTTAGTGCGTTTGTGGTAGGCAGCTTTACTTTTGCTCCATCTCCATCTTTTGAGGACCAGTGTTGTCGGTACTTGAAGTCTGTCATACGGAAATGGAAGCTATGGAGATGTTTGTTCTTCCAGTCGGCGATAGGCACCCCCACGAGATCTCGCGTATCCAGGACCGTGATGCCAATTTCGGAGACATGGCCTGAGCCTTGCCAGCCTTCACAGTCGATGCAGACAATGACGGGTTCCCCGTGGAATGTATTAGCATCACATTCAACTGCTCGTCCCGACTTGATTTCCCGGAACGATTCATGATTGAATGATTTGTGGAAGTCAGGTTTGACGTGTAGCATTTGATCAACTTGTGAAAGTGAGGTTTGATGTGTGAGGTTTTAACGACCTGCAGGATTGCGGTTGGATGTGTGAGGTTTAGAGAAGTGAGGTTTGAATTATGGCGTTTGGGAGAGTTGGCCACTGTCGGCTAGTCTCCACAGGTTTTGAATATTCATTGTGAATACGCATTTCAAGCTTGCAAGCATACTTGGGAAAGAAGGACCCAGGGGCGAGAAGCGACTTCTGCCAAGATGGATTACGGATCCATGGGAAACTCGGCCTCCCCCTGCCACCCCTATGTTGAACGCTTCTCGTTCTGATACTCATCATCATTGGATTAGTGACCCTGTCCCTTCCATACCCCATATGCTTTGATTTTCCTATCCTGTTCTGCGTGTTAAGGTTAGATAGAAGATATTCTGATCCGTAGAAGGGGAGATTTGGTCCTCTTGATGTATTATCAGATCCTTGGAGCTTAGTGCGTTCATCATCTCATCGGACAGTAACCAGGCAGTCGGTATTTATGCTCTCTTCCTCCTCATCTCAAGCAGTGCCGAGGATATCCTTTCTCACCTTACAGCTCTCGGCCTCGAGCGCGAAATCATCCTTTGAATCACCGCGAACACGAACCCAGCAGCGCTCGAGGTTGACATCTTGAAAGGCCCAGAAGACTTGGCTGCTGGCCAAGCCTTGTCTCCAACATGACTGCCCGACGCCGCCTGCACCCACCTATTCACCTGGTTGTCGATTCGGAATTTTTCTGCAAATATTCCGGAATAGCAGCCATTCGATATGACGTTGACTTGTATCGTGCGGGAGAATTTTCGTAGCATGTCCACAAACGTTCCAACAATGCTGTACTTAGCTCGCCGAATTCTGCATCGTCAAGAGAGCAGAATCTGACTGGCGATATATTGAGAGTCAGGTCAAACTGCGGCCAAGGTCAGGCCATAATTGCCACATCTATTCGGGATTAATAGAACAGCTGGTGTGTCAGGATCTGTCTCGTCTTGGAAGGCATCGATTGTTTGAGATCTTTCTGCGAGTGTCATTTTCCAATTCAAGCCTGCCCATCGGATATCCCTCTCCTCCAACGCTATGCTCAAGATATCGAGAAAGTCATCTAGTCTGAGAATACAAGAATCCTTCCAGACTCAGTCTCCAGTCTGGACTCAACTATTTCAACGCAATTGTCGGAGCAAGTCTTTGAGATTGATTGCACTTTTCGGCAAATCATTATTCGTTAAGGCAGGATTGAAACTGCTTTCAAATTTGTTCAACCATGTAATCGTGACTTCCGGAAGTTCACGTGCTGTAGCGTCTTGGTCTATTGGGAACAAGCTCGTGCGTGGAATTCAGGTTGCCGGGATTGATAGAACGCCATTCATTGTATTTTTCCTTTTCCATTTCATTTCATCTGCGGATTGCTACATAGCTTTTCTCCAAAGGTATTTGGATATCATTCTGATCCTGCTGCGGCCATTATCTCGCGCCCAGGCTTCATCCGTCTCTGGGTTTTCCACCATGATCTCTGGGAGTATTTTGATTGGTTGTTGGTTACAACGACGGCCTACGACTCGTATCCTGAATGGTTCTAAGCCGGCCTGTGACAAATTGGAGAATAGCTGTAAGATTGCACTAGCTTAAAGGATAGAGACAGGGAGATCATAATCCTAGGCAACTTAAAAAACGCATGATGTGTAAGAAGAGCCTTAGGGTTAGAGTTAGTGGCCTCCGTTGTCGCTTTCTTAGAGTCGGCTACCTCGATATACCAGCTGCTATGATCACGTCGGCCATAGTAACAGCAAGAGCTCGTATGGCTCAAACTTTGCAATCTTATTTGGAGTGGTGAGGGATGTATCGGGACCCATTTGTCTACCAATCAGCGGCCAGTAGGGTTGGCTTGAAGCAAAGAGGCTATTCTTGGACAATGGCCATATCATTTCCATCTTTCTTTTTCAGCCTCGATTAGAGGCATTCGGGCCAAGGTTAGAGAGGGTACTGGTCTTTCGGATATGCTGGATGCGCAGACGCCAACGTGCGGAGACCTCATCCATGTGAGTTGCTGCAACTGTGACGGCATGGTCTAACCATCCATGGCTTAAGGAACGTAGTACGCAACTAGTGAAGTGCGTCGCTCAGAATGTGGGCTGAGAATCAAGCTGGTCTTGGGGCCCATACTCCGGGTCAATCTCATACAACGGTGTGGTGGTGTGGAATGAATGACTTTCGTAAGCTTTGCGTATTTTCTTGAGGACGCTTCTTCATCTAAGGGTTCCCCGGGCTGGTGAGGATGGAGTTGGGTTGTAAATTTGTAGAGTTTATGCGTAAATGCTTCTACCGTGATCACAATGTCTTATGTGTCAGAGAGTACCTTCGCGTTTGGCCTGAGTTTGTATAGACACATCGAGTTCCAAGACACAGCCAGCATCGCATCGACGCGCAGGATGATTTCAGGTTGGCACTAATTCGTACCATGCAATATGCGGGTCATTTGAATTAGGCATTGGAATTAGCCTATAACATCAGGTAGGATCTAAAATCTCTACTTCGGTGCCATTCAAACTGTAATCCTCTAGAAGAGGTTGTACAGCGCGCTTTGCTTGCGACCATTTTCGCCGCCCAGGTTCGTCTGGCATATCCCCATGGAAATGCTTTTCGATATCAGGTGTTGTATTATGGGGCACCAGATATATAGACCAAAAGGGTGCTTTAGATGTTCCGGTGAAGTATAGATCTTGAATTTCGATAAGCACGGCGAGCGCTTCTTAATCGTTGCAGTTTTAGGCGTTTCTGAAGGGTTTCCAGAAGGGTTTTCCCAGAGATATCGCAGGAGATGAGGTGCGGTGTGAGGTGTCATAGGTGGTACAGGTTATGACGGATGATGATGAAATGGTGTTATATTTCTTTTGGACCAAATCTTTGTGATCCATATCGTGAAGCAGTTTTGGACGTATCCTCGTGCCAAAAACATGTACTGGTCCAAAGAGGAGATAAGCCATAGTCTCCTGAAGTTATCGTTTGTGAAATAGGATGCTGCCACTGCCTTTCTTCCGTTGCCTCGGGATAAGGCGCGCGGTGGATTCGGGAAGAAGGGGTGTTCTTCAATCTCTTTGATTTTCCTGAAGTAATATATACACTACGTCATTTCTCATAACGGTAGTGGTAGAAATGTAGAGTCACGAACGCAGAAAACGTCAATGCTGAATGTGCCGCCTCGATGGCTCCCTGCCGTAAGATTGCACTCTGGTGGGGGGGAGGCGGTAAGCTGTAGAATTCGAAGTCTGTATAGGAGCAGACAAGCTCCCCTGTGGGGCCTCCAGGCCCCCTGGTAGCAGAACGGTGCCCATCGAAGTGTTCGCGAATTGGGAAGCAGCTCCAGAAGTCTCCTTCTGCGAAATCCGAAGATTGCCAATGGGAGAAGTATAGCGAAGAAGCCCAGAATGTGGAGGATAGGGATAGAGGCCCACCGGAAGGCTTTTCCGACTAATTTGTTTGGTCCGCATACCTGTTGCTGGTTTAGGGTGGTTCGTGCTAAAGCGTTCGTGTGGTTGGCAACTTCTGCCTAGCTGGGTCCGATCGCAGCTTAGATTGCCCATTGTTCAAGGTTGCGAAGGAGAAATGTCTATGGCTTGAACCACCGTGACCACCAGGGCGTCAATTACCTTCTCCCATAAAATCCACCATTGAGAAGATCGCTAATGTGCCTATGTTGGTCCAGATTTCTGACACAGCAATGCTACAGTGTTACTGCCGCAATCCACAGGCAGAGAAACAACATTTATTTTCGCCGCAGGAGATTTCTTGATGAACGCTTCCTTTAGGCTCTTCAAATCTTTCATAAGTTCGTCCTCTTGTTCGTTCACCCATTTGCGTGCAGCACCTTGAGTCTTGCTCGAGGAGATGTAACATTTCGCTTCATCTTCGCTCATCCCCGCTTCTTCTGTAGGAGATAATGGTCTTTTGCTGACTATCTAATGCACACAACAATCGACAAGTGGTGGGTTGCTAAATATCTAATAGGAACCCTGTAGCCAATCCTGTGCCTATGGTGTAGTCCATCATGGTGCTGTTCATGGATCTGCCGTCGCCACTCCCCATGCCCGAAGGCACAGCCGCCCACGCCGAAGCAGGTTGTGTTGGGGCTCTTCAGTGTGCGACAGGTGGGACGTGCATGATACGGAGCACCGCACATTACCCCATTGGGGTTTAGACAGCTCTAAGCCAATGTTAGTGTCGAGCCAAATCATATTAATGGCAGGCAGCTGACCTCACGAATGACGATGCAACCCAAATACCGTACTTGTTGGTTGATGTTCTGTCGGAGATAGCCAGTAATCGTCAGCAACACGTCGACTCAGCGCGCGGCGTTATCAGAATGGCAACGGTGGAAGCAACTCCAAGATCGGATATGTTCTTGTTGTGGATATATCCAAATTTAGCATATTCCCGAAATAAGATGCCAAATCGTGGTCCTTCACGTTCGCTACGGGAGACGCCCATTATTGTCATTCGCTGTGGAAGACGCCCAGTAGCTTTCACAGGCCACTGGTGGAAGTAATCTTGAGCATCAATGACCGAGACGTGTTGACAGCCAGCAACAGCGTTGATTATACACACTTGAATAACTGACGGCCAAGGTCTTCGTCTTGTAATTGGGCTTCGCCTTGTGAGGACTCTATTATGTCAGGTTGGATTCGCATAGGGTAGCTATCTGGCAAGATGATTTGTTCAAGCCGCGGACGTTGACGACAACGCGGCCTTTGTACTTATGCTTTAGTCTGCTGAGCCGAGTAAATTGAAAGGAATTCAGCTTGACAGCTTCAAGGTTCTCCTGGACTGTATAGGGATATTTCGACTTGAAGATATTGGACTTGGGCTGCGATAATGCTCAATTTGCTGCTCCGAGAGACTGAGACAGTCCATTGTCTTCACCCAGAAGGCGTTGAAGCATTTTCTTAAGATATGCCTCGTATATTTCAGTGGTCCCTTTGACAGAAAGGATACGATGGTGGGCGCGTTCGCAGTGGCATTAACGTATGAGCTTATTCTGAGCCACCTCATCGGCTGGAAGACCTGAATAGATAGCAAGAAGAAGGTGAGTTTGTTGAAAAGCATTGTCAGTGGGACGAAAGCTTGTAAGATATAGCTGGGATATAATAAAATTAGCCATAATCCGAAAGAATTTCCAAGCTCGCCGGATCACTCACTATTGCGTAGTCTTTGCTCGTTAGCTGCGCATGAAACGCATAATATTGCTCTGATATGGCGATCTCTTCAGGCTTGAAAACGTGTCGATTTAGCTTGAAGGTAGCGGTGCCGTTGTGAATTGTCTGATACACGATTTGCTGGAAGTGCTCGATTGAATGAACCCTGCCTCAAATACCCGGGGTGAATTTTAGAAACCCCAAATGGAGGGGAACTAGCATCAATCCTTTGTAGAGGTGCCGTAGATTCATCGATACATTTTTATCTAAAAAACGGATCTCAGACTTGACCTGCGCCTTGCACAACGACTACATCGCGTGGTCCTATGCGATTCCTGTCGGCCTTTACTAATTCACCAGCAGAGTCCCAATTGATGTCATTTTTGCCCATCTGTGCACAAGCTTCCGTCTCGATCACTTGTGCTGCCCTGTAAATACCGTCAACGTATGATTTTAAAGAAAGGCGTTACAGAAAATCTTACGCTGCTTGGTATTCTGTCCTGTCGAAAGTCGTTCCACTTAACAGTGCTTTCGCAGCGGCATCCGGTTCTCCTAAAGAGGGTTCAACACAAGGAAGAAGTAGGAATATGTATATGTAAATATAGTTATATATATATATATATATATTGTTGATGGAAGGAAGTGGAGAAGAGAAAGAGTGGGAGAGTGGGTATCAATATATAGAGGGCCGAATGAAGCTTCCCTCTACACGTGAAATGCAAGCCAATAAGTGAAAGATCCACACAGGCTCTCCAACAACGATGCGTTGACTTCACATATCGGAGTGGAGTGAAGATAAAGATAACACAGGCAGTGCTGTGCGTGATGTCCATCTCATGTGTTATACGACGCACACACATACAACTTCACTCTCGACGACAGTCACAACCGAGATCCATCACACTTCTCCATTAAATCTACCTATACCTGGCTCAATAGCGGCCTCAGCTTCACCATAGACAGACAGACGCTGAGTATCTCCATGTAGCTCCCACTCAGCGCGTACTTCACTCCTTCATGATCTTCCAAAAAGATCCGCATGCATCTCTGCAGGTCTCTTTGGTGTAGTTTCGAGCTCCACGAATTTATTCACATCCATCTCAACAGGTATGGCTGTTCCAGGCTCACACTTATATGGTTCTGTCGCACAATCTGCCTTGGATCGTTGCGTATTCCTCTTCCTCCGTTGATGAAGGTAAAGAAATACAATTACTACGAGCAGAACGGCATTTAAAGCCGCACTAATTCCGATACCTGCTTTTGATCCTGTAGAGAGGCCACTGCTGCTGGGTATTGTATCATTGGACTGGCTGGCTGATGTACCAATGCGCTGGCTGGTCGGTGTCGGTGAAGGTACGGTAGAAGATCTTGCAGCAGGGCTGGCCGTGAAAGTTCTCGCTGAACCTGCCGCTGCGGATTTCTCCGACTCGCGTAGAAGACTCATGATGTCTGTATCAGTCGACTGCCACCGGACTTGGATAACGTCGGCCCAGACTGTGTTGCTACCAGCTGATATGTCTGTAAGTCTCACAGTTTCGAGAGAAGGCGAAGTTGGTAGTGGGCCTGGAGATAGCGTTGATGTAGAGAAGACATTGGCGAGATCTGTACCAATGAGACTAATGCAGGCAAAATCAACTATTGGCTGGTTGCTCGTGGAATAGACGAAGTATGAACTAGAGGCCTCTTTAGCATGCCCACATTGTGGTGTCTTCCGTAAGGCCTTAACCTGTTCACAGACTACCTACCTTGGACAACAGAAAGCAGCGGTGTCGAAAGGATGGTCTGGATGGCCAGCTGTCGCTGCACTCGTCCATGACTGGGGACAGATGCCAGGTGAGTAGTAACTGTTGTATATACTGTGGAAGCTTGTAGGATAGCAATTGGGATCGCCAGTCTGGCTGATACCGTTCTGCCAGAACAATGCGCCGTCGTATGTAACCACGCCTAGACAGCTCGGTGGCGGAGTGAAGATGGTGGTTAGGGGAATAGTGGCGGTTGTATCCATGGCTGGTGCAAGAGCAATTCAAAAGCATGCACGTCTGTCCGACGTGTAAGTTATAACTGTTGGGATGCATTGGAAGCATCCTTGTATTAGGAAATCCGCGTTTCATGGCCTGGTCGTTCTTCAGCTGTCTCTGATTGCTACGAAATTCCATTTGTAGCCTCAGCTGACATTAACATAATGCAGTTTTCGTGGTGATGTAACCCCGAATTCTCAGCGAATCGTGTGGCAGCTGAATCCTATAGGGTGGAGACCCTTTCGCGACTTCTTCTCCTTTGGGCCACGTCCTGCGGCGGTCAAGGATAGACACCCGGATATCTGTCATGCAACTCTCATGCAACTCGACTACTGTTAATTCGAACAATTGGTCCAAGAGCCAAATCATCAGCCACCAACAAAGGACCATGAGACATATCTGACAAGTTTCATAAGTCAAGCCGTTCAAGAATCGAGGCGCGTGGCTAAGCAGCAAAGCAAGGGGCCAACCAGCAAAACAAGGCGCCAAATTGCAACCCCCCAGGACCGGCTATCCCAGGGGCAAAATGGTCATTTCTGATTATTGGCTCATGAAGCGCTGTACCTGTCTTGACTGTTGCAAGTTTGTGGCAGAGTCGAATATATATACAAGAAGCATGCAGAAATGGGTCATCAAACCTGCGCTATTCGCTGAACGACCATTGCGGTCGCTGCTCCTCCCCCATTGCAGATTGCTGCTACTCCATACTGTCCAGGTTCCAGTTGATGTAAGAGTGTTGTCAAAATACGCGAGCCGGAACTACCGAGTGCGTGTCCAAGGGAAATGGCACCTCCAAGAGGGTTGACATTTTCGGAACGGAGGCCTAGAATCTTCTGATTGGCTTTGATGACAGCTGCGAATGCCTCGTTAAACTCCCATACTGCGACTTGATCCTTCGATATTCCAGCTCTTTCTAATGCGATTGGTACCGCCTTTGCCGGTGCGACGGGGAAGTCCACCGGATCGACTGCAGCATCTGCCGAAGAGACAATTCGCGCAAGAACTCGGCTATTGGAGCCATATTTTGACGCGACAGCCTTGCTGCCCAGCACAAGTGCAGAAGCACCGTCATTGAAGGTAGATGAATTGGCTGCGGTGACGGTTCCACCATCTTTGACGAACGCCGGCTTCAGTGTCGAGACCTTCTCTTCTTTAAGGTTCTCATAGCCTTCATCTTTCGAGATAACTGTTTCGCCTTTCTTTCCTTTCACAGTGACCGGTGCAATCTCTTCCTGGAATTTACCCTCTTTCCAAGCCTTTTGCGCCCTGTGAAAACTGGCTATGGCGTACTCATCTTGTTCTTCTCTACTGATGTTATGCTTTTTTGCCGTCTCTTCTGCGCAAACACCCATATGGATCTGGTTGTAGACGTCCCATAGTCCATCCTTAATCAACCCATCTTCCATGCTGATGGCTCCGAAAGGCGGATGCTGATTCGCTCTGGGCATATAATAAGGGACTCGACTCATGTTCTCCATTCCACCAGCGACTTGAGCCTCTGCCAGCCCCAATTGTATATTCTGTGCAGCAAAAACAACAGCCTTCAATCCTGAAGCGCATACTTTGTTTATCGTAATTGCATCAACGCTTGGCGAGAGACCAGCAAGCATTGAAGCTTGTCGTGCAGGCGATTGTCCGACTGAGGCCTGGAGTACATTACCCATATAGACATCGGTGATCTCCGAAGCAGGAACGCCGGACTTTGATAGGGCAGACTTGATTGCTACCGCGCCCAGTTGAGGAGCTGGCACGGTAACGAAGGAGCCATTGAACTGGATATAATTAGCAAAGGATTCCGAAATAGACCAGGAGCACTGTACTTTGCCTGTGGGAGTGCGAGCGGCGCTCAAGATATAGGCATCTCGAATCTCGCCTCTTGATACAGAAGAAGAGCTAAGGTGACGCCTGACTTGTGCAATTCTCTGTGTCGGACGGCTCATTGCCGAGTATGATGTGAAACGTTTCGAAGCCTGTGATAATATGGTAGTCATATTTATTAATGAAGAGAAGGGAGAAGGTGCTGCGGGCTCAAAGGGCCATAAAGTAGACCCCACAAAAGCATAAGGACCGAGGCCTCACGTCAAAGCGGGACTACGGAATTAAAGCACGGGAAAATTCTTCGCCCCGACCAATGTTCTTGGGCAGCAATCTTCTGGGGAGCAACTAACGCTATAGAGTACTCTTTGGTACAAATTCATTTGACTGGCTGGCTTAGAGTAACAGTCCCTGTTGTACACACACTGGTATACTTTGACAGTCCCCAGCTTACACATCCGCGCCGACGACCCATGCTTTGGTCGTCACATCCCAATTGTTATCGTTTTGTCTAATCTAAGACCTTAGAGAAAGCCTTGTGTGCCAGTTCGACTCCTAGGAAAGTCGCCGCATTTGCAGGAACAGCCCTCGCCATCGCTGGTCCCATACCAGGAAAGAACGCTTTAAGTCCTCCATTCGCATAAAGGCCTCTTACGGTGCCCCCAATTGTGGGTCGTCCCTCAGCACTTTGTAGCCGGCTCTTGATCGTGTCCACCGGGAATACAGGTATCCACATTGCCACCCCAGCAGCTCCTCCTGCAACCATTACAGCTGTCAAGCTTAGTTCTCCGCTCGGATTTCCATCCTTATCCTTAGGCGTCATCTTCCTCTTTACGTACTCATAACTCGCGAAATATGCGGCGCTCCCTGGTCCATCTCTTGCTAACGTCATTGCTGACCCTCTGAAGACAGAACGTATGCCACCTTCTTTATAGAGCTGCCGGACTACATCGAGTCCACCCGAATATTTAGGCTTCTCGCCAGGCTTGAGCTCTCTCTGGCCTTGTATTTGTAGCAGGACTTTGACGCGTTCGAAAGGAGCGGTTATGAGGGTCATTGGTATGGCGCTAAAGAAGCCGGCAGCAGATGTTTGGCCAATGGTGAATGGCGTCTTGTCATTTGTTTCCGGAGATACTTTGCGGACGAGTTTCTGACCCACATCATATCCCTGCAGAATTCTTCAGTGCTTGTAGTCAGACCATGAGGCATAGAATGTACCCAAAAGCTAACGGCGACTTTTGGACAGTGACGTCAGCCGTCGATGATTGAGGATGGGACGAGATGCTCACACATTGGGGTCACGCCGACCAAGGGCGCTGATACACCTGCATAAAGTCCCTGATAACGCGTTCAGCAGTGACTTCTCCGGGCCTCCTGCATTATGACGTACTTTCCTCAATCCTTCTCTAGCTACGGTCTTTTTGACAACATCTATAGCTCCTGTGTATACCCCCTTCTCTGCAGTCTGCATTCGAACCTTGACCAGATCAAATGGATGCCCCACCAACACAGCGCATACTCCTCCCACACCACCAGCAGCAAGCGAACGAAAGCTTGATACTGTTTGTTTCGAAGCCTCGACAATTTCTTCTTTTATTTGTACCGCTGTCTGGGTTGTCGTAGAGTCTGAGGAGGACGATGAAGACTGCAAAGGTTTAGACATCGTTGATGCCGCACTCCGAAAAGTGAAGAGTAGTAGGAGAGGATGTAAGTGCTGAAGGTTACCCTCATGGTTATCATGGGATTGACTTTGGAAAGCGACCGGCGCCGAGGCTACCTTTTCCCCGGTCCCGCGGTCATGCTTCCGTTCCTCCTATCGTCAACTCGAACTTTCCCATGTGTCACAGGTGGGTGTTCTTTCAATCATCTTCCTACCCATCGCATTTGTATATACACCAGTAGATAGCAATCCTCAAAGATAGAGGAGTACCATGCAATCGCACAAATGGAATATTGAACTCCACTGATAAATAGTGCATGCTTACTGAGTATACACAACTCTCAGCTTATTCAACCTAAACACACTCGCCTTGAACTCCACCTTGACACGCCGTTTAAAGAATGGCAGCTGGCGTATCCGCTAACAAGGGTATTTACAAATGTTACAGCACGAGAGCACCGCAACCGTACACAGCCTAACCAGTTCGACCATATCGGCCCTCTTATGTGCCAATCATCCACTCGCACGCAATCTCACTATGCGGTCACCTTGGTACCACTATTCGCCTTTAATGCTTCCATCTTTCTCAGCTTCTGCTTCTCCGCCCACTCCCTACTAGCCACCCTGCCTCGCTCCGCTGCTTCTGCGCGGGCCTTCTTTGCTGCCTCTTCTTTCTCCTTCCGTGCCTTCTCGCGTTCCATCATTTCGGCTCTAGTTCTGCCAAACACTTCCTTGCCTTTAACCTTCTGAAGAGCTAGGTCTTCAGCCGTGGGAGCTGAACGAGGTGGACCTAATACACTTTGGTTGTGAGCCGCGCCCCCGGTTGCGAGTGATGGTTTGCGAGTAACGCGAGCCGACGAATTTGCTGTAGGTTGAACCGCTGAGACGCGTTTGGCAACCGTGAGAGAGGAGACGCGCTTGTTCGCTCCAGTCGAAGCGGTCGGCATTGCACGTGGCGAAGTTGCGGGTTTTGGGGTTCCTTCAGCAAGTTTGGAACTATTTACAGGCTCTCCCTTTGCTAGGCCAATCCTTGCTCTGGCAGTGGTAGTGAGCTTCACTTCAGGCGCCTGGCTAAGACGCACAGGTCGAGCTTTAAAGACGCGTGGCTTGTTCGTCTGTTCTTGTTCACGCTTCAGGCGCTGTTCACGTTGTTCTTTCAGCTTACGAGAGATGGCTTCGCCCGGTAGCTCAAACGTGGACTGAGTGGGTGGCTTCGCAGACTTTGTTGGCAGAAAAGGTGCCTTGTGGACAGAGCTGACACGCTTGTGAGTGACAGACTGAGGTCCCACTTTCGCTGATTGTCGAGCAGGGGCTGGACTCCTTGACTCGATAGCGGGCTTTGTTGGGGAGCTCTTGGGTGGGGTAATGGCTTTCTTTGTGGCAGGTAGGATAGATGATCTTGGCGCAATTGATCTAACACTTGTGCCTAGCTTACCAGTCACTGGTCTAGTACGGACAATTGAATTGTCCTTGATCCGCACTGAGCCATTTATGTTCTTTTCTGCCGTCTTTGGGTTGACTTTGGCCTGCTTCTTGGTCTTCGCTGTATCCGAGAGGTTATCGGCAGTCGTAGGAATGAGCTTGTCTACTTTCTCGATCTCCTCCTCCAATGCATCCAGGGCTTCGACCGAATCTTCGATCCGGGAGACTCGCTTACTGGGAGACCGAGTCTTGATCTGCTCGAGAAACGAATCTTCTTCAATCTTGTCAACACCGGACTCATCCTTAAGATTATCTGCGCTCGTCATCTTCGCTGGCGTATACGACTTGATCCTTGCTACAAATGAGTCGTCCTTGTCTATGTTGGGAACAGATATAGGTGCGACGCCAGGCTTTTGCGGTTCAGTATCATCTTGAGGTAGTGTCACTTTTGGCGACAGCTGTTGGTCCGTAGTGTTGAAAACCTCGGAAGGCGGACTGCGCGCTTGTTCGTCATCAAATACCACTTGATGCGGCTCTAAAGTTCACATTTTCCGTTAGCAATAACCCAACATTATCCACAACAGTACAAACCAGAGTTGTCCTTCAAAAGGTCCTGACAAGCTTCTTCAACTGCCGAGCTGGTTGAACTTTCATTGTCATCCTCCAGTACCTCAGGCTCTGCATTCATAGCCTTCACCTTCTTTTGCTTGTTTGTTTTCTTTGCAACGTTCGCCTTCTTTCCTCTTACGGAGCCTTTCTTTGTAGGTACAAGTTTTTGCTCGAGTTCAGCTACTTGCGCTTCAGTAGCTACGTTTTCAGATATTTCGCCAAGCGGAACGCGTTTCTTGACAGGAGTTGGTGGTAGAGGGGTTGAGGCTGCGATTTCTGACTCTTCTTGCAGCTCCTGGGTGCGAAGCGCTGCTCGAGTGACACGTGGCATGGCTGCAGAGTATGCTGGCAATACAGCGACGGCCAGAGATGTGTGATATCCAATACAAATGAAAGAGCTCTCTGTGGTGCAAAGTTGAAGTCAATGCTGTGGGAGAATCTTGATTTTGGCCCCGAGAGTTCCGCGCTCCAGATGATTTCAATGTTTACATTGGGCGCATGGCAACCGGCTAGACCCGAGCTTTTTAGCGCGACCTTTTTCACGCGGGTTCGCGTTCGCGTTCGCCCTAGCAGTCGAGGTGAGCCAGCGGAGGATGGTGATTGTAGGGATTTTCTACCCTCAACTTTAGTGGTACTGGCCCTATGTCCTGGGGTATATGGTTGATTGTCTGGAGGTCTATCCCCTAATATAGTGTGGTTATAGCTTAGCCTCCTAGGGTACTGCCAGCCCTATCCTACCAACCTCGATGTCGAGATGGCGATCCTACTCGTATCACTTATTCACCCAAACTTGGGCTGTGGAGGCTGGCGATGCGGATTGGGTTGGTGCAATGGAAAGTTGTGACACAACATCCAATTTGGCCCAAAGATTCTGCACTATTTACCCAGAACCTGCTTCTGGAGGGCGCTTGGTGCCGCACTGTCAGCTTGCTCATCCCACAATCCCTGCGAAAGCTCATGTTGAGGGCTGAATGACCTTCAAATTCCTTCGTTCATGCTTCATTCCCTTTACCGCCGCTATCTTGCGGTTGTACAAAGTCGGCCTGTTCGACTGGTATTCGGACCAACGTCTGAGGAAGAGGAGCCTCGGTTTCAGGCTTGCTTTTCGCATTCGCATCCTCTTCGCCTGGGCTTGGTTTGGGCACCTTCACTATAGTAATTTAGCGTACAAATCTATTTGTCCATCGGGAAAGTTGGGAGGCTCACACGAGGCCATATTGATTGCACGGAGGACATTGTGCCAGTTGGACAGTACTGCTGCTACAGCTGTACATCATTTACCATCAGACCCACTCCTTGATTTGTATATTGAATGGCTCACCTTCTGTTCCATCTGACAGTGTGGATAGCTTTTCTTCTAGCGCCTGCATCTGTGCAGCAAGTCCTCCACTGAGGTCGCGCAATTGCTTCAAGCTCTCTAGTTCGGCCTTCTTTTCGTTGATTCTCGCCACCAGCATAGGCGATTGTCCTGCTGAAGCCTGGGAGCCTCCCATCGAAGGGTGCCGTAGGCTAGGGTTCACGGATCGATTCTGGTAAGACATGTTACTGAAGACGGGTGTATTGTGTACTGTTTCGGACTGAGACCTGAGCACCCTAGCAATCTGGTAGTAGATCCGCGTTCGGTGCACTGTCAACAGAATCAACGCTTCCGGAGCTGGGAGGGTGTTCAGGACGCTTTCTGAGCTCGCGTTTTAGGGCTGTAACCTAAAGCTCCGGAACGGACCGAAAGACTTGGCGTCCGTCTTTGTTTACTTTTTTCTCAAGGTCCAGAGCCCCATTACAATCTAGCACCGAGTCGTTCCCCCACCCTCAGAGACCTCAATGAGCTACAGCACTACGGTGAAAGCTCTACTGCAGGAGCACGATTCTGCACAGTCGAAGTATAGCCTATGGCTCGACTGAATGAAGCTCCGCAGCCTGCTGTGGAGTCAATAGACGCCTGTGGGTCATCAGGAAGCGAGACAGTTTCTGCTGAATACTTACATTGGGCAGTGAAGCGTCGATTCGTTCGTCAAAATCGAGAGATTGCAAGGTATGCTTGTATTACAAGTTTATCAGATTGTACTAATCCTTCACAGGGCCAATTCTACGCAGTCCCTCCGCATACGTAATCTGGAAAGTGAAGTCTCAAGGCTCCTATCAGAGAATGTATCTCTTCGTGAACAGATAATAAAACTACAATATGAGATCGAGAAAAGTAATAGCCAGTCTATTGAGGATAACGTGACCAGCGTCAAAGCAAAGCTTGAGGAGAAGCTGGCAGAGCTAGGGGGTCTTGTTAAAGAGCTAGGTCAAGTGCAGAAGATTACCGGGACTCGAAGAACATCAAAGAGAAAATCAGCTGGCCGGAGCTCGCCACAGCGATCGCCGGATCAGAGGAATTGGAAGAATGTTCTTACACTTTCAGAGGCCACAGGAGGTATAGACGGTCGACTGCCGCCAATTCTGGAGGACAAATATTATCCGAGACGGACCATGGAGTAGGTTCTGCTAATAGTTTCGGCATATTATATGCTAACATTCATATAGCGCTGAAGAATTGATCGGAGTACTTGCAGACTCCGCTAATGTCACTGACTCTCCGGATCTTGGACCACCTCCCGTGGCTCACTTCGACGAAGGAGATCCGATCAAATTCGACCCCAAGCCCGAACGACCCTCAGGCAAGACAGCATCTGGATCGCGGGAGCAATCTCGACCTCTTCCTGCGAACCTTGAGACTAGGAAAAAGAGACGAGAGAGCTCACATCACCGGGACACGGGAGATAAGAAGTTTAATATGCAAGCCAGCGAAGAAACAGCACCAAGAGACTCAGGTGCGGTCAAAGGCCAGCCTCTGAAGACTGGTGCGAAACGGAAGTTGAACGTGCGTGATGAAGAGGAGGAAATGGGCAGATCTGATGATCAAGAGATGTTCCATTTCAAAAGCAAAACTGCAGACTTGCTGGCGGGTAAGAGCGCCACTGCGCAGTCGACCATGACTCGGACCAGCAAAGAGACCAAGGAAAGGGGGAACCAAGCTACCGTTGTGAGTGTGCAAGCTCGCAAAGACAAGGCCACTGAAGTCCCAACCACAACCACAATAACCAACCGAAAGGCACTCGGTCCAAGTAAGTCGATACCAGTTGTCCTCGTACTGGGCTGTGATCTAACAAGCCTGCAGAGAGTGCGAACACGGACCCAGCAAATTCCCCAGTCAAATCGAAGATGAACGGAAAAGACAGAATTGCAGAAATCAAAGACGATTCAACGAACAGAAATCGAGAGCGAGCTCCGCAGAAGGAGAAGGTCCATATCAGCAAATCCACGTCCTTTGCCAAAGATCAAGGACCTGCCGCCATCGCCACATTAACATTAAAGAATGTAGACCCGCCTCCTGAGACCCCAGCGCCGCCTAATGATCTATTCTCGCCAGTCTCGTCCGAGGCTTCGGCAGCCCGTGCTGAATCACGCGATACTCCGCCGCCACCAGACCTCGGACCAGACACCGGCACTGGGTCATTCGGGCGAGCTTCCAGGCGTTCTAGAGGCAGCATCAATTATGCACAACCCAATCTTCGAGATAAGATGCGCCGCCCAACGAGTGAGCTTGTTGATGCCGTTGGTGCCGAAGAACGGTTGCGGCAGGCCAATCTAGCAAAAATTGAGCGGGAGAACACGGCGTCAGTTGCAATCAGGCACGAGGACGCAGATGCTTTGCCAGTCTGGAACACGATTGATGCCAAGGACAATCAGAGGCAAAGAGGAGAGCCAACAAGCCCGCTGAGTAACAAGACCAGTGGGTCAGCAATGGACTTGCCAGGCAGCGTCATTACTGAACGGCGAAGACGTAGCGTTGCACCTCCTCGTGGTGAGGACACAAGTGATTCGAGCAAGCCTTCTGGCGCGGCATCGGCAATCGCTGCACTCACTGCTGGGAATCACAGGTCCAAGAGACCAGGAGAAGAGAATCCCCGTGTCATCATTGCAAAAGACAAATCACGCGAACCAGAAGCACGACTCAGCATCTTCGATTTCACAGGTAGCTCTCCAGCTGATCCTGGTGGACACACCAGTGAAAAGGATGAGCAAATGACGAAAATAATGAGGTCAGCGTCACGACGACATTCCAGTGTAGCCGCCTCTTCTGACCAAGGTCCTGGATCACTTTCAATATCTCGCCGGATGGAGAGAAGAAAAGAGGCTGTTCTTAACACAAGGCGTGAAGAGACTGCTGGAAAGGGTATAGATCCTCAGCTCTCACGGACAAAAAGCGTGCTTGAGCTGGGAACGGTAGATCCTGAAATGGCAGGTGAAGAGGCCTCGTCAGGACGAGGGGAAAGAGCAGCTAGTCGGCGAAGGAGCATGATGCTTTAGCCAACCATCTAACGAATTCTGATTTTTTTGGGCGTCATAGATGTTAAGCGTTAGGTCTCATGAGCGTAGCTTTTGTTTCATTTTTGGATAGAGCGGTCATCGACCTCTGCTCAGGGGTGTGATCCCTCCCTCACAAGACAGACAAGTACGAAATGCACTATACTATCCCATACATCCCACGGGACAAAGACACGCAGCAAGCAAACATTCCCCTCTTATTTAGCATCATCCTCTCTTCCGACCCGGTGCCATCTCCGTATGCGCATATGATCGGAAGTACCTCCTGACTGAAATGTAGCCGGAGACCCCGCAAGACTACACCTAATTACATCCCTACATGAGAAGGCTGGTGGCCAGGCTAGGATGGAAGTAGGCATTGTTCAATCTGTCACGCTTAATACCATAAAGCTTTCGAAACGCCTGTGGGACAAGATGTTTGGAACCCGAATTTTCGTAGCAGGCAGGCTGACTAAGCAAATACGGAACCAAATTACTTTAGGGGAGCAATGAGTTGGATTTGGTACTGATCAACTATTCCATTCTTTGGGACCGAGAAGACGACTCGAAGCGACATAATAGCGGTACAATATCCTGACCCAGAAGATCACTGTCATGCCCAGCTCTGGGTTGAAGCCTTTTCAGAGCCCTACTGGAATGATTCCTTACCTAGGTTCCAAAAGCTCTTAGAGGTCTTCGGATACTCCTCGACTTAGAGGTATGTATGAGAAAGCTATTAAAGATATAAATGCTGTTCTTGTTATTCCTCAGCCCATGGACAGTCATACGTATTCTTTAGGACGTATGTACTCTACTCTCCATGGCTTACTTCAACCTGGTGACCTTTTACGCCTATACACCTCTTCTATAAATCTCTTCCGTGGTTAGCGACTACAGCGGCGATGTGTGTAGATCCTAAAGGGAACATAATGAGTCATCATGTCTGCTCAAGACTTTCCTCTAAGAACACCAATAGTCTACAGAATCTTACAGTTTCTCGTTACTATGTGACCGTTATTAATGATTCTCAAAGATAATTCGCGTCTCAATATATAAGTTCTCAAAAGATTACATGAGTCTACTACTGCTGTATCCCATAATCAATATCTGGTGAAACGCAATCTCCCGGGTCCACAATCTACTTGGGCAGTGCTGGAGCTCATTATAGGGACTCGCCGTCTTAGGACTGTGGACGTGGAACAGACGGAGTGGGGGATGAAGACGTAGATCTTCTATTGATGTTGATGGAAGCGGATGATGAGCAGAACTTGGTGTATTGATAGGATTTTTTGCATTACATAGCCATAACTTGCATGATAGACATGCTATGTGCAAGAAGATGGCAAGTTGCTATCAACAATGTTCATTAAAGAAACAGAGCAATTAAGAACGACTGACATCAAGACCCCAAGAGACTAGAACCCCCAACTAGTTATCGACTTTCGTGCCATCCGACCTCTTACCAGCTCTGCCTCAAATTTTCCCCGATACCGTATCTTAACGCAGTACCCTAAAAGTAACCTCAACCTTACATCCACATACTTCACACTATCACTCATGCGACACCTACCTTCCAACAGTCACACTACAACCATCTAGTCCACCCGCTCGCTCAAACCAAGAAAACTCGTCATTCTCCATCCTTAGCACGATTTCACCACCCCTGAACAAACCCACATGCCGAGATCTTTCCGCGGAACGAGGCGGAAACGAGGGCTCGTGCCTTGCATAAGGTATCTCTAGCATAAACTCATACGAAGTAGGTGTAGTAGCAAATAGACATGGGTATCTGGCGTGGCTGTTGATTTGACAAATCTTGTTTACTAAGGTTACCCAATCCTACTTTGATGATGATGATGAATGGGAGAGGCTTACGTGATTCATTCGCTCTACACCAGGATTGGCAAAGAGTGAGAAGTATCACGTGCGGTAACATGTGATGAAGCTGCGTCGTCCAGAGAATTGCATGGATACTCATTCGGCAGGCTTCTTCCGACCACTTGGAGGCTTGAGCGGGGCGTACATACGTACTCAGCTTCTCTGGTGTAATGTGATGAGGTGTAATGTATGTATGTAAGCAGCCCAGCCCGTGGGGCTTTTACGTAGTCAACTCATTCAACAAAGGAAAGAAATAGCGAGGTCGTCGCACGGGACTTACCTTACACTTCCACATACCATACTCGACTCTCATACGGTACCAAAGGATCGAGGTCCAAATCCTTCCACTAGAAACTAGGTGTAGATTAAAAAAGGCTTTTTCACACTAAGGTAAAACAGGAATAGGATATGCGATGGAATGAGAAGACGGAGATGGTGATGGCCCCCTGTAAAGCGCCGGCAGATCTGCTTTGCTTGTTACTCGTCTCGTCGCAAATTTGCACAATCTAGATACGCATCTCAGACAGGAGCCCAGAAAAGTGGGTCCCTGTCCTCAAGCGTCGATACGCGAACTGCCCCCCTAACTCGATCGTTCCGCTTCTGAATCGAGCCCCACACCTTGGGGGTTTTTCCCTCCTAATTGAATGATTTTTTTTTCTTTTTTTTTGTTCTCGCTATAACATCCCCAATCAGGTGATCCCCCAGACGGGCTCGTTACGGAAGTTCATTCTGTCTGGGGGAATCGATTGGCTGTCGCTTTATTTGCGGAACGCCTAACCCCCCCGGGAGTGAACTGGATTGGGTGGATTGAGTGGATTGGGTAAGGACTTACCTAGTGCGTTCAATCGTGTGGGGCCAAAACGGTAAAGTCGATCGACTGTTTGCGCCGTGTCTGGACGGAGATGTCTCCCTTTTTTGAACGTGGTCTAGCTGGCTTTGAGTGTTATTGTGGAGATATGGGATGAGATGAGATGCATCGACGCGGGTTGAGCCGTGGGCCATTGTTTGGTGATTTCGTTATCTGGTTGGAAGCGGCGGGTCTAGGAGAATTTTATTGGGGGCAGAAAGGCTTGACCCCTGGGGATATACGCAGGACTTTGGTAGGTGCTTTAATTGTGGGGAAGAGGTCGGATGTGCTGGGCATTGGGTGATTGCTGCTGCTGGGTTTTAGATGACAGTTGACGGTTGACTGTTGACGGCGGATACCTACAGGGACGTTGCTGTTTGCATTGCATTGCGTTGCGTTTGCGTTTTGCGTTGCGTTTGCGTTGCGTGCGTACGAGTACGATTCCGGATCGTGGGTACGTACTACGAAAAGTGTTTCGCAATGTGGGGGGACTGCAGTCACGAGCGCGTCCAATACATACACCTACAGTACCTCGGTAGGGTAGATTGGACAGGAAACAGGAGACAGGGGAACAGGATGCAGTACTACATCATGACCCATCCACACTCCTGCATGGATTGACAGTACATATTTGCTTGCTGTGTATGCAAAACACCATTTCTCGCACCCTACTCGAAACAGTGGGGCTGGGCGGACCCTTCTTCCCTCGGAGAGTTCGACTGCTCAAGACAGAAACGATCAACCCCACGCCATGCCCCCCCTATGCGCCCAAGCGCAACCTCTCCAACTAAACCTGGCTTTCTTGCGAAAATCAGCGGCCACGAAAAAGCTTGGAAGGGTCCAATCAATTGATTCCACCCCCTCCACTACTGCACAGCATGACGGCGAGACCGTTTGTAGGGTTAAAGTCAAAATCGGTTCCCTTCCAAGGGTGCACACTTTAACTGGCAAAAGGTAATTAATGACTGGGGCAGGTGAGATCAGAACTGTGGATGTAGGCCAGATACACTTTCGACATCATCCGGTTCGACAGTGTGTGGATGCATCGAGCGAAGGTTAAGGGGTCATCCCGTTCTTACCGTGGGTAAATGTACTTGTGATTTTGAGTAGAAGTACCTTAGTAGTAGTAGCAGCAGTAGTGAAAGTCAATGTGGGAGCATGGATCGCCGGCTGGTTCGCGCGCCACGGTACTTGCTTTGGCCTGTGATTCGAGTTGCAAGTTTTGAAGAGGGTGGTGGTTGGTGCGTGTGATGGTGGTGTGTGAGGCAGGGAAGCTAGGAGATTTCTCCGCTTGCCTGCTGCTACCTTGCAATTGATACAGGGCGAGGTTTGTTTCGTTGAGTTGCGACTGTCCAGTAGCATTGATCAGCGGTTGTTTTTCGTGGGTGTGAGGGACTTGGTCTTGAAGTCTTGATTGATGCTCGTTGGTACGGATGGCTGGTGGCGTGATCTCCACTGTACAGTTCTGAAATTTTTTATGCAATGTTTGTGGGGTTAGGTTGGGGCGGATAAGGCACGTTGCAGGAAGGGATTGGTAAAGATTCGTTTGAAGATGTCATTGGTACGTTGTACTTTTCTGTGACGGAACTATTTGGGTTTCATTGCGTGAGTGGGTTGTGTAATCATACATTTGGAAGCAAGCAGCTCATGAGAAATTCGAATTGTCTACTCCTCTCCCTATGCGTAGTTTAAATGTGAAAATCCTGATGACATCCGATGCTGATCGGATGTGCTCTGGTACCTCCCTTCCTCCCTGGAACTCCGGCCGTGGCTAGCACGGCTGCTGAAAACTCCTGCCTATTTCCCTGTCTATCCCGTACAGATGTAAATGCATAGTGTGCTTTTGATGTACAGATATCCGCCTGCTATGCTGAAAGGTTGCCTCATATCCGAGGGCGTACCGCCGTAGAAAGGTGTGGGCGAAATCCACCTGACGCTAATAGTGTAATAGTTCATGTAGGAAGGGCTCATGACCAAGTCATTCGTCTTCTCCAATTGCGAGTATTATCGAACGAGTCCGTGTAGCCACGCAGCTCGGAACGAGTTTGTTCCGATAATGGGCCTGCTTGAGACGATGTGTTGCTCTTGGTAGAGTTCAAGGAGGATGAGGAAGATGAAGGCGTCAATGTTTTCGTAGCTGCGACTTGGCTTGAGGTGTGAGTCGGAAAGTAAGATGTAGTTGGTGACGTGGTTTGTGATGAAGATTGTGACGAGGATTTCGATGCCTTATAGGCAGCAAAGTTGATGGCAGGTGTGAGGTAGAAGGCTGATCCCCGATTGGAGTCAGAAGTTGGCCATGAAGAGATGGTCGGTGTGGTAGGTCCCGACCAATTCGAGGAAGTCTCGAGGTCTGCGAGACGGCAGGATTGAGAGCAGTAGGTTTCACCATCAGTCTGCTTGTCACAAGCAAGACAGTAGTCAAGTGACCAAGTCAACTCCATGATGAGGGGCGGTTCCTGTTGAAGGCTGGGTGGTGATGATGAAGGTAGAGAGTGTCGGTGAAGCAGGTTGAACAGTCTGATTAAATGTTGTAGGTCGTGGGAACGGTCAAGAATGATCTTGAAATGTTGGCTCTCGAGATTTGATAGCTCGAGGAGAATGGAAGGTAAGGTTGAAGGCTTAAGTAGAAGTGAAGGCGAAAGGAAGGTATATGAGTCAGATCATCTAGAGGCAGAGTGGTGTGATTATGACAAGGTTGGGATATGGAGGATAGAAACAACAACAGGAGAATGAAGGTTAGGTATGAGGCCCATAGCTTGGATGGAAGGTGAAACGAAAGAAGTGGAGTAGAAAGAGGCAAGACGAGGCTTCTATACCAGTTCTCACGCATCCAGGTACCTGGAGATGGGGTCAATGCAAGAGTGCATTGGTGGCATGAGACCCCCCCCATTGCTAGCGAATGATCATACGGGCAGTATTTTGGTGTGCCGCGCTATTTTGGTGAAAAATTTATGGAGTATGGGCTTGCAGCTAAAACCCCGAGAGTCGGCGGATGAACTAGGCAGTATTGGGGGCAAGTCCCTTACGAGCAGGCTCCTAACCGAGCTAAAGCCCTTAGGCACCCTTAGCACCCTTAGCACTCCTCTCCCCCCCCCCCCCCCCCAAGGGCCAACAAGGGTGCGCGCAACAAGCCCCCGACGAAAAAGGTGTTCGACCAATTCCCAAGCGGCTAACCGCACCTGTTCGATTATGCAACCATCAAGAGGGAACCGAAGGGAAGCCTACTACTAGGCAGCGAGCCTGCAGCTTGTCCTGCGTCCGCCCCCTCGAGCCATACCCCTACGACACTACCCTCCTACCCTACCTTACCCAAATTGCCTGCCCCACCAGCCCATTGCTTTTGTGGGGTTAGGACCTGGAGAAACGAAAAGCTGAAAATGTCATCTGCTAATCCATGCAAAGAGGCTTCTTACACGCCTCTCGCTGCGGGAAAATTACCATGAAGCTCCTCTAACTGGTCGCAATAAACACAGACAGGCAAAGAGAGACTAACAACATTATGCGTCGGAGTGTTTTTGTGGAGTCCTGCAGACGAGTCTCAGACACTCCCTTACAACCAAGGCGTTTCGAGAGCTGCATCATCCGCTTGCGAGTCCATGTCCAGAACTCCGGCATTAGGCAGCGCGATTGCCGTGGGAATAAGGGTCAGCCTCTCTGCGCACTCCCATAGGTCCAAGCTTTGCACTTCCAATAATCACCCAGGTGCCTCTACTTTAGTGAGATAATCATGTCTCTAAAATGAGCCGAGAAAGGAGATTGGCGTGAAGGAAAAAAGCGTGGGGAGGTGCGCTGAGCCATGATGCAATCCATCGCTCCTAAGGTTGTCGCATCAATGCGTGTCTCGACCTGTCTTGCTCCTGTTGCTTGGAATGGCATCATTCCGCTGCACCAGCGTCGAAATTTTCCATGCAGGAGCTCCAAAGCGGATCCGATTTTCCTCTATCGCGCGTATAAGCGTTATCAGTGTTCAAAACTTTTGGAATTTGCTGAGATAGACAATTTTAATGCTCCCTCTTTCAGGCTGCCTCAGCGGAAAAGAGGCATCATCAGCCGCCCAATCCCCTGCCACCACTGTCGATCTTGCCACTTGCAAATTTCGCAAATTTCGCAACATTCGCAATATTCGCAATCTGTTGATGGTATGATGGTATGATGCTCTGAATAGATGTAAGCCGCGTAACGAGCGCTTGGCTATTGACAGCAAGCATATGTCTTAGGCTTTCAGCGGGAGATTGATTTGGGGGCAGCTGAAGCCTACGAAGACCCTAGAATGGTTTTTCCCCTAGTGTGTACCTGAGACGACTCTGCCGGACTGGACCCTGTAGGCGGTCGTAGTATGTACATCGTCGCAACTCTGCTGCCCTGTCAAAAAGCGGGGGGGGGGCCAGCTCCTTCAAGCCCAAAGGTGGCCAAAGCTGAAGATCATGGCTATGGCTGGCCTCAGGACGGGCAGGATTGAGTCATTTTTAGGCGTGTGAATAAAGGAATAAAGGGTTCTTCTCGCCTCTCCCAAGCGAGGGCGATCATCCGCTACTATTCTTCCCGCCAACCGTGCCATGCCAGCAATTTCACCTCGAACGCTAATTTGCTGTCGCTTGCCAACAGTCAGCTTCCCCCATCATGCTACGATACACCTAGGCCCCTATCAAGCCATGGGACTATGTACGAGCTGGAACGATCTATCTTCCAAATTCCAGCTGCCATACTTGCTTCTCGGCTGCCCGGCGGGCTTGCTGGCTGGCTGGCTGCAAGCCATCGCTAGACTGCAACAGCAGAAGATTGCGCAGAGATTGCGCATTCAGCCATCAGCCATCAGCCATCAGCCAAACAGCCAAACCTCCGAACCTCCAAGGCGAGTCTGGAATTTGCGTAGAACTGCCAACATCCTTCTTGATTCGTGACTATCCTCCGCCTCGCCTAGGCGTACCCTCGCCTACGCCCAATACTAACCTGGTTCGACGCCAACAGATTCGGATTGGCAGGATGCTAAGCATACCTCTAGGCTGGCTTGGAAATAAGTTGATCGCGTCAGCTCTTCACTCGTTCGGGTGATTTTCCTAATAGTGAGGGCAGCACAGACTACTGATGTAGGAAAGGAACACGCTCGCGACTGGCTGGAAGTTGGACCCAGTGGCAGCTTCCTCGTTCGTGCTTTCCCGCATTGCTAACGGCAACTGGCTACAGTGACGGCCTGTGGAACGGGCGCTAAGCCTGAGGTACCGTATCGAGATCGTTTGACAGCTGGAGCTTGCACACTACCTACCTTAGGTGTAGACTCCTTTCTGTGTGCAGACTGAATCTCATCGGTGCTCCACCACTGCGTCTCCGAGAACGTCCATATGTTACAACATTCCGATTCCGATTGCTTCCTCGGCATTATTACAGGACGAGCTATGTATGCGTGAATGGTCCTATTATCAACGCAAGTTGGCAATACCGACACAGCGAGCAAGCGACTTCGGCAGCCCAACAGCAAATTGTACCAAAGTCTTACTACTTGTCCAGTCACTTCTTGCGCTTGGACCTTCTATTATCCGGCAGTTGTGTAGACGCTACGTATCACCATTCCTTTGATTCTCGGCAATGATGCTTTCACGGCCCGATTGACTCTTCTCATCTTCGATGACTACTCCTTCGTGTGTCTTTTGCTGATGGACAGCTCGCAGTCTGCACGCTTTCTTAGCATAGCATAGCCCTGTCTACCTTGCCTAGGCTTTGCATCCCGTGATCTTTTTGGAAACCCCCAGGCTCCACCCCTGGTGCTATACATTATCACAACGCTTAGAAAGCACATTCGCAACTCATATGCAAGGACAACCTTGATCATGTCTACTATCTATGCACTAATTATTCTCATGGTTATTTCGCGAGCTGCCGCACCATTCCATGCAACCTGTGTATGAGTTGGCCGTTGCCTACATCGCATTACTTTGTCAATCTGTCTATGCCTCTCCCGTAAGTGCTGACCAAGCTCCTAGGTCTACTCATAGTAGGTAGCTCGCTCCTTCGCTTGATGACTTATTGAGGTGTCTCGTACAATGCCGCGGCTCGGGATTGATGTTCCGACGTTGATGTCTGGGGCTGGAAGCACCGTTTCTGGCACCGACATGTTGTATGGGAACAAGGGCATTGACGTTCAATCCATCACCGTCAAATTGGTCGGCAAATACTTGACTAGCATTACCGCCCACAACAAAAGTGGCCATTCTAATCTCGGTTCCATCGGCGTGGAAAAAGAGGCATTCTCCGGCCCTGATGTATTCCAAAATGGGCACGTTTTGCCCTTTGCTCTGGCTCTCCCCGCGCAATGCAATAAGATATCCGATAATATGCCCCTATTACACCTTGCCGAAGCCGCAGCTATCCCTCCAAAATATCAGTAACCTAAGGCTTCTCGATTCTTGTCCTACTGGCAATGTTCATGCACCTGACCATAAATACACGTGAGATCAGGGCGGATTTCTCGCCAAAGCCTTCGTATAATTGCCGGGCAGGAGGTGGGACCACTTACTCTCTAGGAAAACCTTCATCCAATGCGTAGGAAAAGACTCCCAAAGGCCGAGTTCCAATTGACAGTCTTACTTCCCAGGGTTGCAGTACTTGATGAAATCGTGCCAATAGCAGTCCAGCTCGAACACGACATTGAAGACTCTACAATTCTATCGATACCGCCCCTCTACTTGAGGAGCTGCAGGACTACGCTTGGTATTCGGATGGGTCGTGTTTTCAAGCGGGACTGCGACATGGTGTAGCCTTTGGGATTTGCAGTTTCTCGAAGATGACGAATAACGCTGCTTCCACGACTGAGGAGCTGGATATAGTTGGGCATATAAAAATTACATTACCGCGATGGCAGATCCCCACATTCATCTACTCACCGTTCCACGGTCTCATACGTTTGTGATCTGCCTGTGTGTCGTCGGTGAAGGGAAAACAATTGCGCAGCCCATCTACTGCAAGGATATCGATCTACTGGCACCAGATTATAGATCGACCATGCCGCTACCACCAAATGAAACTTGCGATCCCACTGCTGCGGTTTAAGAAGACCCTGCTCCAAGTCATGGCAATAGTTGGGTTATTGCACTTCCGCAAAACGAGGCCGTAAACCATCATGATACTAACTACGAGATCTCAAATCCGTGAATCTCTGTTCGTGGAGATGCCAACCAAGAGAATCTCATGGTGCAGACCTTCATTGTAAACGGTGGCGCTTGACTCTCATTCCTCGATCCCAGAAGTTTTCCTACGACCTCGCATAATCCAAATCTCTAGATCTGCAATGTCATTGCACAAATCCCTTCTCGAAAATCCCCTCGCACGTAGAAGTAGTCTTGACACCCTCTCTCGACAACTTGAGTTTTAGAAAATGAACATAGCCGAATCGACGCTGCCCAACCGAAAGAACACCGGCAGAACATTAGACAACTCCTCCACAATTGATTTCCCCCCCAATGACCGCCCATCCCCTCCTGAACCTTCTCAATCGCATAACAATAGATCTAACTCTCCCCAAACAGCAATCTCTCCCATCTCCATCCACCACCAACAAAACCAACGCCGACGACCCCATCCTCCAATGCCCCCTGTCAACCCTCTTCATCCTCCAGACCCACCCAGTCGCCCTCATCAAATTAGCCCACGATAAAATCCACAGCTATCCCTTCAGCGAAGTGCCCGCTTGTTGGCGGAGACTGTACACCGATGCGAGCATTAGGGAAGCCATACGTGTGATTCGAGAGGGAATAGAGCATACAACCCATGAAGGCAGAAGTGGAGGGAGGCATGGGGGAGGGGCAGGGGACGGAGAAGGAAGAGATTGGATTCAGTATGCAGTAAAGCTGCTCGATATGGCAGTCATAATCACCGGCGCGCCGAGGAGGGAGGAGATGATTGAGGAGCTCCTCTCCGCTCTCCAGACCTACGTGGAAGAGCAAGAGCACGAGCAAGAAAACAGTGGCCCGCCCCAGAAGAAGAAGAGGCGGAAGGGTAATTATAATGAGAAAGGCACATTCCCTACGGCAGTGAAGAATTACCCTGAGATCCGCTACCCCATCCCCACCGTCTCAAATATGTCTATACACGAGTTCGAAACCCATCTGAAGACAGCAGCACAGCCGCTCATCATACGTAGAGCGTTGGAACACTGGCCCGCGTTAGATGAGCGGCCGTGGAAGAATCCGGAATATATACTCAGGAAGACGTTTGGTGGAAGGAGACTGGTGCCTGTGGAAATCGGGCGCAGCTACACGGACGCTGGCTGGGGACAGAAGATCATTACTGTTACGGAGTTTATGGATAAATATATGTTTCGCTCTCGGTTTTCTTCTGACCAGAATGAGGATGAGGATGAGGGAATAGCCTATCTAGCGCAACACGACCTCTTCGCTCAGATCCCTTCCCTTCGCAACGACATCTCCATCCCGGATTTCTGCTACACGTGCCCCCCACCCCCTGCACCGGGTACCCCACTCGCCTCCAAACCACGACAGCCTCGCCTTGACGAACCGATATTGAATACGTGGTTCGGCCCGGCGGGCACCGTCTCCCCACTGCATACGGATCCGTATCATAATATCCTGTGTCAGGTTGTTGGGAAGAAGTATGTAAGGCTTTATGCGCCGGAGGAGAGTGGGAAGGTTTATCCAAGGGGAAGGGAGGCGGGTGGGGTGGATAC